>JAJMCZ010000057.1:0-65184 GCA_030573245.1 Ascobotryozyma americana | reverse complement strand
TATAATATAATAATAAATAATAATATAATAATAAATATATTAAATATAATAAATATATTAAATATAATAAATATAATAAATAATAATATAATAATAAATAATAATATAATAATAAATAATAAATAATAAATAATAATAAATATAATAATAAATATATTAAATATAATAAATATAATAATAAATATATTAAATATAATAAATATAATAATAAATAATAATAAATAATAAATAATAATATAATAATATAGATAGTAAAGGATAAACAAATACACTTGGCTTATAGTAAAACAAATGTTTCTAGCAATGAATGAAAATTCATATATAGATATAATAGTAAACATATAAATACATACAAAATATGTTTAAAATACATACAAAACACATACAAAATAAATACAAAATAAATACAAAATAAATACAAAATAAATACAAAATAAATACAAAATACAAAATAAATACAAAACACAACAAAATAAATAAAAACACATACAAAATAAATAAAAACACATACAAAACACAACAAAATAAATAAATGCAGTATTATATGTATGATAAGAAACTATAAATTACATACTATGAAATAATAACTATAACTTAAACTAACTATGTATGAATAAAACATAAATAAATACTGCGAATAACATACTAAATTAACTATTCAATAAATTATAAACAAATAATTAATTATAATAATTATAATAAAAAATTAATTATAATAATTATAATAAAAAATTAATTATAATAATTATAATAAAAAATTAATCATAAATATTATAATAATCATAAATAACTCTAATAATTATAATAAAAAATTAATCATAAATATTATAATAATCATAAATAACTCTAATAATTATAATAAAAAATTAATCATAAATATTATAATAATCATAAATAACTCTAATAATTATAATAAAAAATTATTAAAAACCTAGTCTAAAATAAATAAATTATAAAGTAATCGCGTAAATTTCATAACCTATATTAAAACTAAACTACTAAAATATAATTAAAACTTTACCCTCCAACTGGAATTAATTATATACTATTCCAATATACCATTTACAATATATCATAAAATGCTCGATAATACACTGGGAATTCTGACTTTATTCACACTTATTTGCAAAAGCGGTGTAATTTCAGACCCAATCAATTCACTAAGTATCTATTTACCAGTTTTATGCATTTTGCAGTTAATATTTGTATGTATTTCTACGCGAAATGTTCATGTTCGCCATAAACGCAAAAATGAGGGCATTAATATAATAAATGTCAATTCAGCAAATAGTGCTACAGTTAGTAATGTAAATTTAAATAATATGAATAGTATAAATGGAAACACAAACACAAACCCAAACACAAACACAAACATAAACATAAACGCAAGTATAAATGCAAATAATTTAAATAATAATATAAGTAACAACAATGGGAAAAATGGACAGATTTTAGGAGCAATATTAGGAGCAATTTTTACAATCATTCTTACACCTATAATATTTTTAATTTTCGTATTATTTGGAGCTCCTATTACAACACATATAAATGAGACTTTTTTATTAGCATCACATTTTTCTTGTCTAGTATTGCTTCCTGTAATTGGTTTATATGGATTAGATGGTTATTTATGGTCAAATGGTTTATTTGCCAATCCTCAGAATATTTTACAGTCTAATAATAAAAGTATACAACAAAGCCAAAGTCAAAGTCAAATTCAAAGTCAAAGAGAATTATTTGTTTTTTTTACTTGTCTATTTTCATGTCTTGGTCTATATTTAGGTGCTATTCCGTTGACCTTGGACTGGGATAGAGATTGGCAACGATATCCAGTCACCTTGTTTTTTGGTTTATACACTGGTTATTTACTAGGATATTTTGTCTATTTTATATATTCCTGGATAAACACAAAACCAACCCGAAAAGGGGGACAAAAACAAACGCGACACATTCATCAGCCTCGGTCAAAGTATGACAAAAAATGAGTCTCAATTGATATTTTTTAATATTTTTATTATCATCATTACCATCATTACCATCATTATAGCTAGTGATAGTATTGCCTCATAGTGTATATATCTTATAGCATAAAATAGTGTATGTATTTATTATTATTATTATATTATTATTATATTATTATTATAATATTATTCATTACTATGTAATAAATTATTTCATACATATTATGTGCTTGTTTAACTGTATTTTTTCTATTGATTATTATTTTTTATTATTTACATTTAAAACATCCATCCTATATACAACATTTCGTTATTATCTACACATCTCTACCCTTCTCCCGTCTGACCAAATTGTCCACATAACTAGTAACAAAATTCTCATATAGTCTTTTTGAACTCCAACATTTTTCCGGTAATTCTAATGTATGATGACGAACCAATTCTCCACTAGGCCATCTATCTGCTGACCCTTTGTACCAATCGTTTTCCCAATATATATCAACCGGGAATGATTTTTCTATGTTTGTATCTGTGGTAGATTTTATATTGGCAGTGGCGTTAACACGCCCTAGCAACGCCTTTAAAGAACTTGTAATATCAGCAATTGCGTTAAAAGTGTGCAAGGGAACATTATAAGAAAAATTATAAAGATTCCCCGCTTTATTTTTGTATTCCCATTCCTTTGGAGGATTTTCTTGTCTAGTAATTTTCAATCTATACAAAGCTTCGTAAACATCATCAGCATCGGATTTATTTTTAAAATGTATAAAAGCCATAGTTTGCCAATGATCTCTTCTTAATTTGTGATTATTTAATTTATCAAATTTAGAGGGGGTTGGAAATTGTACTTTAATTAAATCTGAAGAAATAAATCCATTTTTCGAAAACGCAACATGTCCGAACGCTTTGTTTCTTAATGCATAAATAAAGTACCCGGTCTCCCTTGGGTTTATCATTATATAATATGTATTATATTGTATTATACTCTAATTGCTGCTATTTATCAACACTTGTTAACTATTCTTGGAATAGTTTTAATTTCAATTGTTATTAATTTCTATTATCAACTCGATAACTTTTTCAACTTTGTATAGTAAATTTAAATTCAATTATGTTTTTCGCGGGTTGCTATGCAAATCAATAGTATAATCTAACCTCAATAATTTCTTGTTGTCATGGTGATACATAATAATAGGGTCTGGAATTAAGATCATAAGAACTACTACATCATAGTATATATAGTTTCTGTAATTGATATTCTTAAACTTTGATTTTTGAACTTTTATTCTGTTGTATTTAATTATATATATACATATAACCATGTCGCTAGCACATCCACGCGTAGATGCTTCTTTGTGTGAGAAATACAAAGATAGGATAGTAAAAATTGTTGGAAAAGTTATAAGTATAGATGAAAACAATAATACTGCAACTATAGATTCAATGGGAGATTTAACCATAACCTTACTGTCGGTGCGTGAATTATTATTATATAATATTAATATTGCTTCATCCCATATATTATATATAATAACATTGTAGGAAATTGAACTCGTAAAAGGACACTCTTATGAAATCATTGGACGTGTTTCAAAAGATAATTCAAAATTAATAAAATCCATGACAGCAACTGATTTTGGTGAAAACATAGGTGAGTATAAATGTTTCAATGTTTCCTTATTACATATTGTATTTATTTATATAGCATCTTTTTATTAACTGTTAGACTACAACGTAGTTGAAGCTTTAATAAAATATTCACATAAATATCCAGAAATTTTTGGCTCATAGCTTTTTATATATCGTGAAAGACGACTTATGAATAAATAACTCTTTTTATACAGTAGATTGTATTTAGATTAAAGTAAACAAACCATTACAATATTCTATTTTAATAAAACAACATCCCATATTTATTACACCATTATATTAAACATTAAAAACAAACATTAAAATTAAACAATAAAATCAAACATTAATAAAAACCAAACATTAACAAAACATAATTAATCATGGTATCATATCTTTAGCTTGAGTTGACGTCTTTATAGATTCAGTTATATAGGTATTGAATTCTAAAAAGGCATTGATATCATTAGAAGACTCAACATTAGGAAGAAATAAATCAGATTGACTAGTTTCACGATAACTATCACGATTATCTTCATGAAGTGGACTTGTATGAATATCCCATAAATCAATTGACCCAGTCTTCTTTGAATTATCAATAGAAGATGAACTGAAAATCATGCAAGGAGGGGATGATGGCATAGCAGAATCAAAATCCAAAAAATTATTATAATCAAATGAATTAGATAATAATGATCCAGGTGGTGAAGAAGTTGTGATTGTGTTTATAGATAATTTATTCCTATTCTTGTTCCTATTATTCTCATTAGAAACTTTTGAATTAACTCTTGAAGAATTCTTAGATTTATGAGATAAGGGACTTGTACAGTTATTAGCAAAAACTGGTGTGTGACATTCAGATTCTCCTCCAATAATTGGTGAACTACATATCGATTTTCCTCTAGTTGGTGTATGAAATAAATTCTCTATATCTGGTGAATAACATGATGAGGAAGGGGCAGTAATATAGTCTGAATTATTCTTCCATTCCATAGAATCATTACTTGAGATAAATTCAGTTTTTTTAGAATATTTACCAACATTATTAAATCCAGGTGGAATATTCTCCTTTTCTAAATTTTTATTATTTTTAACTTCATTCTTAAGTTTATCCTTGAATGTTTTATTATATTCCTTAATACTATTATAACCATTAAAATTTTCATCATTGTTTGAAAGTAAATTACGACCCCCACTTGGAAATAGTATACCATTGACCTCTAATTCATTACTTTCGAAAACCATTAGTTTAGAATTACTTCTCACAGGAGAAGATTTGATTTCACGATAAAAAGAGTCATAATCTGCCAGAGATCCATTTTTACCGCTATTAAAATCATAAGAGTGTTGTTGTGGAGGTGAAGAAGGAAATGTCATTCTTGAAAATAATGGTTTATTTTTGTTTAGTAAATAGTTGTCATTGTAAGTGTAATTGTCATTATTATTATCATTGTCATTGTCATTATTATTTTTATTGTCCCTTTCTAAGACATCATTCAGTATATTCTCTTCAACATTTATGTATTTATCAGAAATATTTGTTTGATTATCTTTAATTGAAGACGGATCAGATTGCAGCTGATTATTTTCTGCATTTGATTTTCGTTTTTTCCTTGGTCTGGAAGGTTTACATTCTTTATCCTGTACATTTCTCCATAGATGCTCTGGACGCATTTTATTATGTGTTGCGCAATATAAACCACAAGGATTGCAAAGTGTTTTTTCAATTTTTTTAGTTGAACCTTCAGATACTGGAACTTTAATTTTACGCCAAGCAGATGTACGAATAGCACCACAATTTTCACAAAAAGTTGGTATTTCTCCTGCCTGCAAGGCAGCAATTAATCTTTGATCTATTTTGTGCCTTTTCCTAGCATGATAGGTTTCAAAATTGTCTGAACTCATGTTATCAAGTAATCCTTCTTGTTTTTCTGGAATTACAGGAGAGGTTCTTTTTGGAGGTTTATAAGAAATTGGCTGGTAAGGAATCGGTTGAGGTGGTGGAGAGCTTTGGGTAGAATATTTATAAGGCTTATTGTGTCTTTTTTTCATAGCTTTTACAGGCTGTTTAAACATTCCCTTATAAGATGCATCATCTAATTTATTGTTATCATTCTTGTCAAGATTTTCTAAAGTATTATTTGTCATTGTCTTTGAAGAGCTTGAAGTTGATTGATTAAAAGAATTTAAATTTTGTTTTTGAGAAATTTCTAAATTGTTATTCATATTGATAGAAATTTGGGTGTGATTTAAATTCAAATTTAAAAATGAATTTTCATTTGTTTTATTATTATTATTATTGTTATTATTATTATTATTATTATTGTTATTATTATTATTATTATTATTATTATTATTATTATTATTATTATTATTATTATTATTATTATTATTATTCGTGGAGGTTAAATTTGGAGTAGACTTTGTTTGTAAAGCAAATTTCTCACTAAATGAGTTGTTATTTTCAACATCTTTATGATTCATATCGACTGTGTTCTTATCAGTAGACCATAAGGCAACTTGTTTATTAGTATCTGATATATCTTTAAAGTTGGTAAAATATGAAGAAGGATTATCAGAAATATTATCAGAAAGCATATTGTCCGAAAAAGATTGACTATAGTCTTTAGACATAGGTAGAGGTATTAAAGCTAAATCGTTTGAAGAGATGGGATTTAAAGGGGAGGGGGAAGTGACAGAGGATGCTGGTGAGTTTAAATTATTTATTTCAGGATTATTTATATTTGAAATGATTGCATTTCTTAGAATTGGTTCAAGGACATCTAAGTTAATATCTGAGAATGGTGTGTGGTTGTTTGTATTTGAATTGAAGTTTGAGTTGAAGTTTGAATTGGAGTTTAAATTAAAATTTGAATTAAAATTTGAATTAAAATTTGAACTTAAATTTGAACTTAAATTTGAACTTAGATTTGAACTTAGATTTGAACTTAGATTTGAACTTAGATTTAAACTTGGAAAATGGTTAACACTTTCCAAAGCTGAATTAATCCTCTCCCTCAAATCACATATTGAACCACCAGATTGCAAAGCACGTTTAATTAAAGGATAATGTTGCATTGAATGTGAAGAACCTTCCTCAAAGGAGCTGGGGACAGGTTTAAGTTTAATTCTCACCTCTATAGTTTTTTTTGGAGATGAAGACGAAACAAAAGAATTTTTTGAAACTTTACCCGATATCAGTTGGTCACCCTCTGATTTATAAGTCAATGGTGCCATCATCATCCAACTTAGCATCCCGTGACCAGTGAATGGCATATCCGATTCGGTGTAATCAGTCGTATATACAGCATAATCAATATTTGTATTCGATAACACTTCTGGACTTGCGATAAGTAAAGACATTATACACGACTGTAAATCTATCATTCCAATTGTGAATTTGTAATTTTCATCTTCAAAACACTGGACATTCACAGAATCATTCGGTTTTGCCAAATACATGTCCGAGCCTTCGTCATTCAGGGAGTACAAGACTTTGACTATTAATTAGTAAAATGAAATAAATGAAATAAATGAAATAAATGAAATGAAATAAATAAAATGAAATAAATGAAATGAAATAAATAAAATGAAATAAATGAAATGAAATAAATAAAAATAAAATAAAAGGATATAATTGCAAACAAAAAACGCAAACCGATTAAACTCACGCTTCATTTGACAAAACTCGGCTGATTCCGACGCCATTTCGTGTATTATTTGTCTTTTAGTGTTTATTATTTTTTGTTACTATACTATTTTTATTTTATTTATTTTATTTATTTATTTTATTTATTTTATTTTTATTGTGTTATTTTTATTTTTATTTTTCCTTCTCATATAATCTCCATAAATTCAATTCTCCCAAATTGTTTTGTTTTGTTTTGTTTTGTTTTGTTTTCCTCTCCGGTGGCAAAATAAACAAACCGGAAAATGTGGCAACCTGGAAAAAATAAACAAATGCCGTAAGTAAACAAATAAATGCTATAAATAAGAAAGTGCATATATAAACAAAAAATAAAAACAAAAACAAAAATAAAAAAAAAAAATAAACAAAAAAATAAACAAAAAAATAAACAAAAAAATAAAAAAAAAAATAAAAAAAAATAAAAAAAAAATAAACAAAAAAAGAACGCGTGATCGTAAATGATTAATTAATTGTATGCAATCAAAACAAAAACAACTTCCAGTGGAAATACAAAAGCTAAATAATATTATATATGGTGACCCTTCGCGTCACGGTTGGGTTGTTTACGCGTCGGAGGGGGGTTAGGGCTTACATCGTAGTCCCTAACTGCAATTAGACCCAAACGGAAGCAATTGTGCATCTGTTGTTGTCTGCTATTAGTAATTATACGGAGTACCGTACACATAATGGAAGTAAAGCATGGTTGTCTAGGTAATTTAGATTTTATTATGCATACGTGAATTACTTGCTTTATTTGTTTGTTTGTTACTTGTTTACTCAACCTGTTGTGTTATAATATAATATATTTGGAGTATAACCTTTTTTAATGTTTAATATTGTGAAATTCATAGTTCGGTGAAACATGGAAATGGGTATACGTGTTTTGGATGTGTTTGTGTATAATTTCATATAGTTGTAGATTTATTACGTGCTTTTCATTCGATCATTCATGGTGTGTGTTTGTATATAGTCAAATATAAGTGTTTTAGTATGTTAGTTAGTTGTAAACATGTCAAATATGATGTCCAAAACTTGCTATTACGATAAGGCTCTTGAATATTTTTATTTATTTACTGTAATCCCATACTCGTACACAATAAACATAGTGTTTTTTTTTTTTGTTTTTTTTTTTTCCCCCTCAGCATATACTTAACGCGTTAAGTATATGAATAGTGTGTATATTTCTGCCATATACATTAGTATGAATATGTTTTGTGTTAAGCCAAAAAATTACACATATTAATTAGATTATATATGCACATAAGTTTGTTTAGTGAAGTTTAATACTCTAAATACACACTTTGAAAAGTAGAAATAGTGAGAGAAGTAAATACAAACAAATATAATTTCTATGCGAAGTCATAAATGTAAACAAACAATGCAGAGATCTATTAGAGAGATAGATATGTATGTCCTTTATATGTCCTTTATATGTCCTTTATATGTCCTTTATATGTTGTTATATATTGGTATATGTTGGTATATGTTGGTATATGTTGGTATATGCTGGTATATGCTGGTATATGTTGGTATATGTTGTTATATATACTTGTTACATGCTGTTATATATACTTGTTACATGTTACATGCCATCTTAAACAATAATTGCATACAATGTAAACAACAGTTTCTCTATTTAAGAAACATCGTCCCCGAATAAACCCAACATAATTGCAAATTATTTCCCGCAGACTTAATTTAATTCTCATAATAACTTTAACCTATCACATCTAATTATTTGCTTTTTCAACTTTATCCATGCCAGACACAATTATTACAGCAGCATTTGCTTCTACTAAAGACGACCTTTTGCTCATTCATATTGTACCATTCCAATTTTCTCGTAGGTGGAATGATAAAGAGTTTGTTGATCCTCATGATCTTGAATACTATAAATTCTTTTTGGAAGGCTCTGTTTCTTCCACAGAAGCGATAGTTGCTGAGTATAAAGGCATTTCTTTGGATACAAGTTCTACTTAAGCACTTTTCAAGTTGTAGAAAAACTTGGTTTAAAATTTGATTTCTCAACATAACTTTTAAGCATATGGAACCCAGTGATTCTATTAAAGAATTTTTTTTGCATTGATTAAGGAAATTCAAACGCATAATTCTTTAAAAATACTAGTCTACTAGTAGTACCCAAACCGTTAATTGTTGAGAATATTTCCAACATCTGAGAAATCTTCTTATATTAATAATGTGCATACCCTACTATACCTCTGAATGTGTAAAAAATATTTACATGGATTTAATAACTATTAAAAATAATATTCAAGAGAAAAAAACAATCACGTCATTTAAAAAAACTTATTTTGAGAATTTTTATACTTTTTTATTGAAAAGACAAAAACAAAGACTATACCTCTTTCCTCCAAACAGGCTGATGAAATCTTGAGAATAATTAATATTCCCAAAAAATTTAATGATATTTTTGGAAATATGAAGATGCCAATAAATAAACTTTTATTTGGACAATTGCGATATCACAGTTTTTTGACTTCTCTCCTTTGACTATTTCACCTGCTATATATAAAGATAATAGCAAACTGAATATTAATACCAAAACTATCAACCATGTAAAAGAGATTAAAAACGTGAAAGAGAATAAATATGTTTAAAATATGAAAAATGTTAAAAAAAATTAAGAAAAAATCTAGAAAAAGAAAAAAATAATAATAAAAAAATAACAAGTCAACAAAAAACCTTAACAAAGCAGTTGCGCAGCCGTTTAAAACTATTTAAAATTCTAAGAAGAATTTCGATCCTCAAGGAAAACCATTGCTTCTTTCCAGAAAATAAAGAGTCAGTAGACCTGAAAACAACAACTAAAAATAAAAGTAATAGTTCTAGGATAAATAACCTAGATAGTACTGTTAATATGTCAGGAAATATGGACAATTTTTTTATTTCTTTTAATTTCTCAACATATTACTTAACATTGGATGAAAGTTTAGATATTTAATACCATCTCCAAGTTCTCTAAGCCAGAGGAAAATGATGGCTCTTTAAATTTTAAAAATAATCGAGTATTCTATAGAAGAACTGAATGCTCTTTTAAAGAAATCTATTTGCTCGATAATAATACCCTTTGACCAATGTTTATAACAAAATTCCAGGATACTTATTGTCATTTGTTGCTTGTTTAATAAAAAAATTTCTTTTTGAATAAGGTAAATCTGCAATTGGAGTTTTTTTTAATCTTAAAAGAAAACAGAATTGAAAAGAAAAAAAAAAAATAACAATTTCCACTCATATTATTCGGATTAATCTAATATTTACCCCCTTTGATTACTTTAAATTAACACTTTAGAGTAATAATAAAAGATACACTAAGGTGTAAAATGATTAGTACAGTTTAAGATAAAGATTTACTGTTTAAAAAAATATTATTATACCACTACAGTACGCACATGATGTCTGTTATTTATAAATGTTTTTTACAAAAACAATTGTACAAAATTAGAGGTATCCCATTATTTCACTAGCAGATTATAAAATTTTTCATTGTTCGTCAGTTGCTTAGCATATTCAGTGAAAATTCTGAAATGGAGGTAAAATTCTTTTTCGCAGGATACTTATACTTTTCAAATTTTTTTAATGTGATTATTTTTAATATGATCATATTATTTATTTCAAACAGCAGCCTTTTCTGGTTGTTACTATTTACTTTAATTACATCTATCAGTTTTTGTATAGCCTATATACAAAAAAATATATGCTTTAAAAGGTTAAAAAGTATATATATAAAAAAAAAAGAAAAAATTATAAAGAAAAAAAAAAAAATACTTAATATTATCAACGACAGGGCCGGGTCTCGCGCTAAAAGAATTAAATTAAAAGGCGAGGACCAAAATCAGAATGGGCATGGTTGTTGGTATGATCTGTTTATAAAAAAAAAATAGGACAATATATATTGTTTAAGAAAGATCTAATTTTTTTTAGTCTTACAGTAATTACTATATAAAAAATAACAAGCAGATCAATTTAACTGTATTTTATTTTAAATTATATATTTGGATAAAACTTTTTCACTTCAATACAAATATTAAAAAAAAAAAAAAAAAAAAAAAAAAAAAAAAAATTTTAAAAAAAAAAAAAAAAAAAAAAAAAAAAAAAGACCATTAGAAAGAAGTTTTAAGAAATGAAAATAATGATTAGAATTAATTATTGTATAACAATTACAAAATAACATTTAAAAAAAAAATAAAAAAAAATAAAATGAAATGAAATGAAATACATAATAAACCAGTTTCTGTAATCGTCCAAGTAATACTATTAAACAAATCTTTTTTAGTCTATTTTTTTGGGTTGTAAACTTAATATACTTTCTCATGACATAATAGTAAATAGCCATACATAATACACAGTAAACAATTTAATATGGGAAATACGAGGACCAAGCAACGCGGGTCTCTTGTTTAGGCCTCGCCTTAACTAAACCTATTCGTCGGCAAGACTAATATCACTATATTTTATCTATTTTGTTTTACTTTTTGGAATACGGTAGTCTTCCGTCATATTGAATTTGTCTTGATTTTGTTTGATTAATATTTTATTAAAATAATTACAATATTATACATTAGAATTTTCATTTACCGTATAAAATTTTTAAATTAACATAAAATAAGGTTAAAATAAATAAATTTTTACACCAAGTCTTAAATTTCTGGTTGGTTTGTTATGTAAATTTCTATTCCTCCACTGGAATATATCCAGTTCAATCTCACACTAAACCTTCTATCGGAAACGAGTCATAATTGTATAAAGTACACTTATCGTAATAGAAATTGAGTTTAAATCTAAACAATAAAGTTAAACTTTATTTTATAGCGAGGTAGACTATAATTTAATGTGGATGGATAAATCCTATTACTATTATATAATTTCGAATTCAAACTGACTTTTGATACTTCACATAAATAACTATCAAAAAAATCATTTACGAGAAAAAGTGATTGCTGATGATATTTTTTATTGAAATCTAGTTATATGAGGATAAATATTGCATGAATTGAACATAATATGAGAATTATTTATTATACGTTATACATATATCTAAAAATTTAACACTAAGATTTTTAATTAAGTTTTAGTTGTAACATTTTCTTGCTTATGGTTTTTGAAAATAGAAAAGCGAGAATCTTGAATATTTTAAATTTATCTATAAGATAGAGTTTGTATACTGTATTTCATATGTATGTGTATCTTTTTATAAGTACACATTTTAATTTTTTTTTATAATATACAGGACTTCTTGATCAATTATTAGTAATAACTATAAAGGTATGGAATTCAATTTTAATGGCCGTGCAAAATATTGTAATAAAGTACTACACGGATTTTATGTTATTCTCACTTGGTATGTATGTTATACAAAAAATGTTAGCTTTAATGAGCATAATAAGATATGGTTACGGATTTTTTTTCTTTTTTTTATGACTTTAAAATCTATTAAAAATTATCCATAAAAAACATATATAATATTAACTACGGGTCGTATTTTATGTGTTTTATTATACATATATGTGTTTTGTATTTTGCATATAAACTGCACATACGCACGCATACGCACACACACACACATATATATATATATATATATATATATATATATATATACATATATATTGTATTTATGCTTATAATACATATATTTTAAATTGAGTTGGGACATTTATTTTGCATTTATTTTGCATTTATTTTGCATTTATTTTGAAATTATCGAAATTAATTTAATTCACTTTGTTTATTACTAATTTGCCACTCGTGCAAATTAATAATCTGTGCATTTAGCTATTTTCTCTTCTCTGTTGATTCTTTTCTTTTTCTCATTTTACTCATAGAAACTATTTCTTACAAAATTTTAACACGATTCAAATTGCTATTTAATTTAATTTGCTTCTTTGCTGATTTTAAATACTAACTTTATTAATCTTTCTTGCTTTTATTTTAACTTGCTTTATTTGTTATTTTTACTTTTTATTTTTTAACTTGCTTTATTTGTTATTTTTACTTTTTATTTTTTAACTTTTACTTTAATAAAATGCCTTTCGATCAGTCTAAGTACACATTTGTTTCAAAAACCTTTTCTTCAATTAAAGATGACCCTTCAGCTATTCACGTTGTCCCCACTATCGCCGAATTCGATAAAAAATGGGAATCACGCCCTATCACGAATCCATTTCAATTTTCTCGCAAATGGAGCGATATGCTTGATGATGACGATGACGATGAAGAATCTGTTGATCCTTGTGATCCTATATATTATGAATCTTTTTTGGTTGGTTCTGTACCTTCCACGAAAGCAACAGTTATTGAATCTAAAGATACTTCTTTGGATTCAGATTCAGATAAACCTTTAGAATTAGTCCACGTTAAATCTTTGGATTCAATTTCAACTTCTAGCGTTTATCAAGTTGCGGAAAAAACTGATTCACAATTTGATTCTTCAAATATATCTACTAAAATCGTAGAATCTAGCGATTCTATCGATGAATTGTCTGCAATTATTAGAGAAATGCAGAATGAAATTGTTTTCAAAGATGCTACCACTGTTCCCAGTTTATATTGCTCAGAAATATTTCCGGAATCTGAAATATCTTCGCAGATTGATGATTCGCCATATGTTTATATCGATTATACCTCCGATTATGTCACGAATATCTACACTGATTTAAAAATTACTAAGAGTGATATTCAGGAAAAAATCATAATCGCGCCAATTAAAGAAAATGATTTTGATAATTTTTTATACCTCACTAATGAAAAGAATGAAAGAAAAACTATACCTCTATCTTCCGATCAGGTTAACGAAATTTTGAGAATAATGAATACCCCCAAGAATAAGATTAATGATATTTCGGAAAATATGGAGATGCCCATAAATAAACTTTCCTTTGGACAAATGAAATCTCACGAACTATATGAATTCTCTCCGTTAATTATTCCTTCTGCTATATATGAAAATAATAGCCAACTGCATATTAATAATAATACTGTTAAGCATGTAAATGAGTTTGAAAACTCAGAAGACGATAAACATTCTCGGTATATGAAAGGTACTAAGGAAGCCAAGGATGTTGAAAATGTAAAGGACATTAAAGAATTTAAAGAGCTCAAAGAAATCAGTGAGGTTGAAGACAATAATATTAAAAACACTAAATCTAAGAAAAAAACTGGAAAAAAAAATAATAAAAAAAAAAATAAATCAGCAAAAAAACATAAAAAATCAGTTGCAAAACTGTCAAAAAAGCTTAAGGAATCGAAAGAAAATTTAATTTCTGACGAAAAACTATTCCCTATTTCAAAAAATATTGAATTGTCACCGCTTTTAGTAACTAAAAGCAGCAGAATTAATAGTTCTAGCGTTAAAAATTACAATGATACCAATGAAATTTCAAAATATATCACTAATTCAACTATTCCAATATCATCTTCCAAATACTCTTTAGTATTGAATGAAAATTTGAATATCTTTGACATTATACCTGATCTACCTGAACTAGATGAAAATGATAGTTCATTAACTTTTGATAATAGTCAAATTTTTCATAAAGATGCTGAGAAATCTTTTGAAGTTTTGAATACTAAATTTTTGGAAAGTAGCCAAGATTTACAGGAAGAAGGACTATTAAAAATGCTACAGAACGATAAAAATTTAATTGTGGATTTAAATATAAACTAGGTGAATGGTCTCCACATGTTTGAAATATAGTGATTATTGATCACACGATCAGCTTAGCATCTATTGGAATGAATATTATTTTAAATATATGAAATGATTATATTTATTAGCATAAAAAGAAATAAAAAAAGTAAATGAAAAATTAATATATTTGTTATTACTTAAAGAACTGTTACAAATGCTAATTCTATTGTTTTCTATAGGTTTCTCGGAAAATTTCGATTTTTAATGTTTTACTTATAATGGTTATTGATGATGTTTAATGTTTACGAGAGACAAATTTAAATATTACTCGATTGTATTATCCTATTTTATCATGGGCTTTATATCTTTATTATTTGGACAGTTATGATTTTTTATTTTGTTTTTATTTTGTTCTTATTTGTTATTCTTTATAATTTACATATTAAACCTTTACATTATTTTTCGTTTTATTTTTTATTTATCCAATCATGATTAAATTTTACTGGTTATTAGTTACATTTATTGTTTTACACTTTTGAAGGTTTGGTCTGAATAGTCTTTTACATTTATTATATTTTATTCTACAGTCTTAATGATCATTTCTATTAGATAGGGACAAACAATAGACAAAATTATAGAAAATTTTGTCAAAAGATAAAAATAAAATTACATAGTTGAATACAGAAAAGATTCCATTATAGTCATTTTTTATAGTAATACAATTAAGTTTAAAAAAATAAGTATACAAGAACATAAGTTTCGCTGCTTAATAAATAAGTAAACTCTATCTAATTGCACACCTTTGGTGTGCAATTAGATAGAGTTTGCTGTATTTGGATAAGTTCTAAGGGTTTTATCAGAAAATTGTCATGGTGACTCCAACTTGAACGAATTTATATCGCAATCAATGAGTTTATCATGATCGTGGTCTTAATATTGAAATTAAAGAGGGTGGAAATAAAAAATAAAATATACCGGTACTATTTTAAACTATTTACTAGTGTTTTAATCTATTTAACGGTTTCCATGGGATCTTGGCTTACTTTTAATTATTATTCTTTTTGCTTCTCCTTGGACAAAAGTCGAACATCAGAAATCCACATCGACTTGTCAACCGCTTTTAGCATATCATACACAGTAAGAGCAGCCGTAGTAACCCCCTGTAAAGCTTCCATTTCGACTCCAGTTTTGCTGTGAGTTAATGCTTCGCATGTAATTTTTATTCTGTTTGCATTTTCGTAATCTGTTTCATTATTACTAGTACCAAATAATGAAATGTCCATTTTAACTGAATCCAATGCAATATTATGTGCCAACGGTATCAGTTCGCTAGTCTTTTTAGCTGCCATTATGCCAGCTAATTTAGCTGTTTCGAATATCATTCCTTGTTTTTTAGTGTTGCGTTGTTTTTCAATAATTAGTTCTTTTATCGGTTTTGAAAAATTTAATATTCCCATCCCAATAGCTTTCCTTCTTACTATTTTTTTGTCTCCCACATCAACCATGTTCACTTTTCCTTCAATCGAGAGGTGAGTCAGTTTAGAAAGGAGTTTTTTGTTTGCATGCATTTCCCAATACCGTGTTAATCAATTATAAGAAATTATAAACAGTTTATAGTAAGTTAAATAGTTTGTAAAACAGTTTGTAAACTACATTCATTCTTATCACCCATGTTTTAAAGTATTACGTTGTATTACAGGTACCTGTTTTTAGGTCTTTTACATGAAGCTTATGGGTGTAAAATACAGATAATATAAATAATACATACACATACATACAAACAACAAGAAAATAATAAGTAGATGAATGAATAGATAATTACTAAACTAGTTTAAATTAATTTTTTAATATTATCCAATAAATAAACTTATTTATTTATTATTTATTTATTATTTATTTATTTATTTTTATCTTTTAATTTTAATTTTAATTTTAATTTTATTTTATTTTATTTATTTTATATATTTATTATTTTACTTGAATTAAATTGAATTGAATTGTTTATTTTTATTTTTATTTTATTTTATTTTATTTTATTTTATTCTATTTCAATCATTTTAGTTTAATCATTTATTTAATTGATTGTTTAAATATTTTTTTATTTTATTTTATTTTCCCATATGTCAAATTTTGAATTTTGATTTTTATCCCATTACATAGCATTTATTGTATTGCATTTACTATTTTTTGTCTTTTATTATTTTGCTATAGGGGGAAAATTGAATTTTGAGTTTGTCTTTTTTTATTTAGCATTAGTTTTGCGCATTTGTTTATTTGTTTTTTTTCCTACTGGTTATTTATATATTATTATTATTATTGTTATTTAATTAATTAATTAATTAATTATTATTTATTATTTATATATTATATAGTATTATTTTTATTATTATTTATTTATTTATTTATTTATTTATTTATTTATTTATTTATTTATTTAATTTTTATTTTTATTTTTATTTTATTTTTATTTTAATTTTATTTTAATTTTATTTTAATTTTAATTTTATTTATTACATTTATTTATTATTTATTTTTTTTTTATTATTTATTTATTTATTTATTTATTTATTTATTTATTTATTTATTTTTATCTTTTTATTTTAATTTTAATTTTATTTTAATTTTATTGTTTATTTTTTATTTTTTATTTTAATTTTAATTTTATTTATTACATTTATTTATTATTTATTTATCTTTTAACTTTAACTTTAATTTTTTATTTATTTATCAATTAATTTAATTTAAATTAATTAATTGATAATAAATAAATAAATAAATAATAAAAATATATCACCCCCCAATCAATATCATCGGACGGTTCTTGGTCTTCTCAAGAACATCCATGCCAGCATGAGCAGCTTTCTTTTTGATTACCGAATTTGAAATCAAATCCATTATTTCACCCTCCGACAAGCCATTTCTTATTGCATCACGTAAAGAAACCTCTGTAGAGCCAAATAGACAAACTTTTAAATTCCCATCTGCAGTTATCCGTAGTCTATTGCACGATGAACAGAAACTTTCAGTCATTGAAGTTATAAAACCAACTTTTCCAAGATAATTTGGAATCATCCATGTACGAGCAGTTTCACCTATTGGTATTTTATTGATATCAACTATAGGAGAATTAGAATTATTATGATTTAATGGTTTCATATTTGGATATCTTTGTAATAAAATATTCAGCATTTCAGAATATGTAAACATTTTCTGTTTATTCCATTTATTACCATCAAATGGCATGTATTCTATAAATCTAACCTCGATAGGATACTTTTTTGTAAAATTTTCAATAAAATCAATCATTTCATCTTCGTTTTTGTTTTTCATTACTACTGTATTAATTTTTATCTTTGATATGCCTAGTTTTATAGCAGTATCTATTGATTTTAAAACTGCATTTAAACCATTTCTTCTTGAAAATAATATAAATTTCCCATCTATTAATGTATCCAAAGATATATTTAACCCATCAAGTCCGTTTTTTTTCAGTAATTCTAGTTTTCTATTTAGCACTAAACCATTAGTTGTCATACATATTTCCTCCAGTGTGTTATCATTCCTCTGTTTTAACCTATTTAACTCTCCAATTATGTCAACAATGTCCTTTCTGACAGTCGGTTCACCACCTGTAAGTCTGATTTTTTTAACACCTAATTTTACAAAAATCTTTGAGATTTTAATAATCTCTTCTGTGGTTAATAGTTTGTTTTCATTCGTAAGCGTAATTCCATCTTTTGGCATACAATATGTGCATCGTAAATTACATCGTTCTGTAACCGAAATTCGTAAATATGTATGTTTTCGTTTAAAATTATCCACTAGGAAATCCGCCAAGTTTGGTCCTGGTCTCGCCATGTCCTGTCACCAAACAAGCAAACAGCAACAAACAGCAACAAACAGCAACAATTTATAACAATTTACAATAATTTACAATAGTTTTTAAATAGTTTTTATAGTTTTTATAGATTTTATAGTTTTTATAGTTTTTATAATTTTAAACTTAACTACGTTTTTTACATCAAGTCGTCCGAGCTTATCTTTAATCGCAAATTTCAACCAATTACAGACCATCTAATCGAAAAACAAAATTCTTTTACTTTACAATTACTTTTCCTTACTTTTCCTTACTTTTTCTTAATATATCTATTCATGTTACCTGTTTTTCTTTTTTTTTAGTTTTTTTTTAACGTTTTTTTAATGTTTTTTTAATGTTTTTTTAGTTTTTTTTTATTTTTTAGCGACCCTTATCGCATCTTAAGCGCTTATTTAGCGCTGATCTGGCGTTCATTTTGCCTGTAAGTCCTTTAAATTTATTCAAAAAAATGCAAATTTGTATTGATTTTCTGCGTATTTCATACATAAATAAATACCATTTGATGTGCATTTTATGCGTATTCATAAATAACATACATAGTAAACAAACGATCCCATTCATTCGTTTGTTTGTTTGTTTGTTTGTTTTTATTCGTATTTGAATTTCGTATTCCTTACCTTCTTTTAACCCATTGTAAATATCGATAGTATAAATAGGGACTTTTGGAGCATTTAGAATTAAAATAAAATAATTAAAATAATTGAAATAACTAATTAATTATTTTATTTATTATAATCTAATCTAATCTTTGTCCAAATGAACGAAGAAAAAAAAGCAGCTCAGTCGGAAATTCGTCTGGTTTTATACTATACGAGGTATGTAGACCAGCCAATCCGGTTTATTGTAACTTTGATGTATAAATATATTATATTATATACGTAGTATATAATATAATATAATATAATATAATATAATATAATATAATATAATATGCTATAATATAATATATATAATATAATATATATAATATAACATATAACATATCATATAACATATAACATATAACATAACACTAACAACAGTTGGTCAATCTATGATCGTCGCCATTTCGTACGAGACATTCCTGTAAAACATATAACGCATTTGAATTATGCGTTTGCTAAAATCACACAAGCAACCGGGAATGTAGAATTCGGTGATTTGTGGGCTGATTTGGTAGGTTGTTTCATATATATCTATCGATAATACCACTAACGACTAGCAAATAAAATTCAACACGGATAAAGACCAGGATAAAGCCTTTTTTGGAAATGTAAACCAATTATTCAAATTGAAACAAGAAAACAGGCATTTAAAAGTCCTTTTGGCTGTTGGTGGATGGGGTGCTGCTGAAACCTTTTCTATTGTTTTAAACGATTTGAATAAAAGAACCACCTTTGTTAAATCTATTGTTAATTTAGTATCCTTTTATGGTTTTGATGGTGTTGATATTGATTGGGAATATCCAAATAGTGAGAATGATTCTGCAGCATTAATTGCAACAATTTCTGATTTAAGAACTGCTCTTGATCAATTGGCTTTAGATATTCTTTGTGCTGAAAACAAAAATAATAGAATGAAAAATATTCAAACTGATATAAATAAAAAACCATATAGATTTTTAATTTCACTTGCAATTCCTGCTTCACCGTCAAAATTAGCTTTTTTTAAACTATATCAATTTGGTTTATCTGTTGATTTTTTCAATGTCATGACGTATGATTATTCAGGTGCATGGGATAAAACTACTGGCCATCTTGCACCTTTATATACATCAAGAAATACACCAAATGGTTCAATCCAATCAACTGTTGAATATCTTGAATCACATGATTGTTCTTTATCTAAATATGTAATTGGAATACCCTGTTATGGTCGTTCTTATACATATGCTAAGGGAATTGGTTCAACTTTTTCAACTGCTGGTGATGGTAGTTGGGAAAAAGGAGTTTATGATACAAAAAAATTACCACTTGAAGATAGCATAGAGAAACATGAAACTGTTAATGGTGTTTTAAGTGCAACTTGGTGTCAAAATCCTTCTAAACAGACTTTAGTTAGCTATGATAATAAGTGCAATGTGAAAGCTAAAGCTCAATATGCCTTATCAAAGCAATTAGGTGGTTTAATGTTTTGGGAATCAAGTGGTGATTTCCCAATTATGGATAAAAGATCTTTAATAAATGCCGCTTGGAGAAGACTTTTCAATTCTTCTGCTACCAGCAATTCAGGCGATGTCTCTGTTTTAGACAAGAGGAATTTAACTTTACCTGAGAACAATTTGTTCTATCCTTATAGTCCTTTTTCGAATGTCAACAAGTAGATAAGTTATAAGTAAAAAATAGATTAACATTACAATACAATGCAATAACAATAACAATACATAACAATACATAACAATATATAACAATACATAACAAAATTACTGAGGCCATTGCGTCTCTGCAAATGTAATAAGCCTCTTTAAAGCCATCAACCACTTCCTGGTAGTTTCATCAGACATTGAATGCGCAATATAACCTTCCTTCTCACTGTTAGCATTATTAGAACTATTGTCTTTGTTAGCATAACCAGTGATACGCTGGTCAGCAGATCTCTCGTGAATGCCTACACTTGTAACACCAATTGGCCAAGCAGCATTTCCAATTGATAACAACATATATTGTTCAGTTGCCTGAGCATATTCACGCTTTTGCATGTATAATGCCATTTTCGATAACGGTTTAAACATGTTATCAGCTGGTAAATCATGTTTACGTAGTTTTTGTAATAATGGATTTAGATATTCTACAGTTTGTTGGAAAATAAAGTTTGATTTGATTGTATTACTATTTAGGTTGTTATTATCATTAAAATTATCATTAAAATTATCATTGAAAGAGTTACCTCCAACTGTTGGTTCTTGTATAAAATCCAAATGTTCGTCCCAGGTTTTCAATAAAAATAAAAAATATTTATGAATTTGTCTGAATATTTTAGACTTATTAGATTTAATATCGTTAAAATTTATATTCATATCCAAATCCTTTTCAACTTCATCTTCTAATTTTTCTTGTTGAATGGTTTTTTGCCTTTCTTTGGCTAAAATTAACCTTTCATATTTGTTTTTTAAACTTTCACCAAAAAAATTAACCGGTTCATTTAATGACCTTAATTCTGAAATAATCTCCTCTTCGTTTATATTTATTTTAGATTTTTTCATCTTTTTCAGCCATAATTTATTCTCATTTTTTTGCTTTTTATAATATTCAATTTCTTCGTTTTCTTTCTTCCTAGCTAATCTTCGGTTTTCAACCATTTGTTTGAGATCCTGTGAGTTTAGTTTTCTTTTGCCGGTTTTTTCGTCGGTTTGGCTGATTTTTTCGTCGGTTTTTTCACCGGGGTTTTCACCGGTTTGGTTGGTTTTTTCTATAAAATTACCATCATTCGGTTCGTCTCCGTCGCCATTTTCTGATCCACTGCCGTGGTTATGTTTTAAGTCATTTATAAGACCATTTTTGCCATTATTCCCATTAAGACCATCTGCAATCCCAGCTTGAGCCTTTTTTTTTGCAATTTCTTTGGTTAAAAAGTCCATTTACTTAGAAGTAGTTAAAAATGACCTTATTGTGATGTTTATAATAGGTGTGAAATTGATCAGATTTTAAGGAATTTTTAAATTTTTGAGAAATTTCACTTTCAATTTCAACTCCAGGTACATGTAGTTCTAATTTACAAAATATACATACTTTACTACAGTAATGGGATAGTCAGGAATATATATGTATTCTGATATGGAAACCATATGTATTACATGTAGATACTGTATGGTTTTCATATGGAAACACGTAACTATAAATACCTTTTTTTTTGTTTTTCCTTATCTAAAACTATATCATTTCCATGACGATGTCACTTTGGTTGGTTACCAATCAAAGTAACAGTCACATATTGAAGCAGATTGCATAGCAACGGACGCGACGCGACGCATTAAAATAAAATAATTAATAAATATATAGAAAAATAATTCCTTATAGACAAGACAAGACAAGAAGTTTGAATTTTTTAATATTTAATCACAAATATAAAAAATCAAAATGGCTGCTAAAGCTCCACCAACAAGTAAAGCTGCTAAATTAGCTGCGGCTACAAGTTCATCAAAAAAGACTAAAAAGAAATGGTCCAAAGGAAAGGTTAAGGACAAAGCTCAACATAAGGTTTTGCTTGATCAGGCTACTTATGATCGTCTTTTCAAGGAAGCTGTTTCTTACAAACTTATTACAGTCTCTAATTTAGTTGATCGTTTAAAAATTAATGCATCTCTTGCTCGTAGAGCTCTTCGTGAACTCGAAGCTCAGGGAATAATCCGTCCTGTTATTCCACATAGTAAACAACTTACATACAGTAGGTTATGAGATTGTTTACGTTATTTATATTTTTTATATTTATTTATAAGTTATTTTTTTTATTATGTATATTTTTTATAAGTTATTTTTTTTATTATGTATATTATTTATAAGTTATTTTTTTTATTATGTATATTTTTTATAAGTTATTTTTTTTATTATGTATATTATTTATAAGTTATTTTTTTTATTATGTATATTATTTATAAGTTATTTTTTTTATTATGTATATTATTTATAAGTTATTTTTTTTATTATGTATATTTTTATTTATTACAAATACTAACTTCTAGCTCGTGTTGTTGCCGCTGAATAATTGTAAATAACTGGTAGATAATGAATGAGAGTTATTGAATGATATATAAATAAATAAATAAATGCGTATAAAAATAAATATTACATATAAATTCATCTATATATATATATAAATAAATACAAATAAATAAACACATAAATAAATAAGTATAAAACATATAAATATATATAAATATATATAAATATATATAAATATATATAAATATATATAAATATATATAAATATATATATATATTGCTAAATAAGTACGTATAAATACGTATAAATACATATAATTTCATATGAATACATATAAAGCATATAAATAAATAAAAAATTAAAATAAAAGATAAAAATAAATAAATAAAAATAAAAATAAATAATTACATAAATAATAAATAATAAATAATAATAATATGATTATTATTATAGTAATATAATAAATGCTAAATAAAAAAACGCAAACTCAAAATTCAATTTCCCCCCTATAGCAAAATAAAGAAAAGAAAATAAACTGTGAATGCAATTGTCAATAAATGCTATATAATGGGATAAAAGATAAAAATTCCAAATTTGACATATGGGAAAAATAAAAAATAAAAAATAATTAAATAAATAAATACGTATTATTAATTACATATATACATATAAATATATATAAATAAAATCATATAAATTCATATAATACATATACAACATATAAATAAATACGTCAATTACATAATAGCACAGATTAAATATAAATATTATACAAGATGTCTTTGTATGATTCGTATATTATGTAATCATGTACCTCATATGCATAATAAATCAAGGGGCACATACCGAAATACAGGATAAAAGTGTACATAAAACTCAAAAAACTACGTATCACTGAGAGAATATGATAAGTAAAAATATTTCAAAAATTATTCAAAAATTAACCAAAAAATTAACCAAATTGTATTAAAAAACAAACCAAATATAATCAATAATAACTAATAAAAATAGAAACCTCAATAATACACAAATTCTAATAAACTAATTAATGAAATAAATCGTTATCTATACAGTCATTAAACCCAATTAATCACCATGACAACCTATATTTAGCTGCTGTTAATCGTTAAAAATAATATTAACTGTCCTCCAGCTCACTACAAACGCAGGGGTCAATTCTTAAGTTGTTAGTATATTCTTATATTATTAATACATATTGCATATCTGTGTATTTATTCATTATTTACTTAATTGTGTTCTCATCTTTTCTTTATTCTATTCACAATTAATTATGAAGAAGCTACGTGTGATTGTTGTCATGGTGATGTATTATTCTGCAATCATCATGCTAGCTATTTATTGTAAGAGTCTGTATTGTTATTGTTATTGTTATTGTTATTATTGTTATTATTGTTATTATTGTTATTATTGTTATGATTATTGTTATTATTGTTATTTTTATTAATATTTTTTATATCTTTTTCACATCATTTGTACACCTATACATTTACACTTTCCACATCTTAATCCATGACTAATAAACATCCACCGCTTACTAATCCAGTTAGTAAATAAATTTCCTAATTGAGCCTAATTAATAACTTGGCAATTTCCTAAAATGGATTAATTATTTTTTTTTTTTTTTTTTGAACCTCGAAATTTTATCCCAAAAGTTCATTTTTTACAGGAATTTGAAGAAAAAACGTAAATTTACTGTAGTATTTAAGGTAAATTTATGTAGTATTTATGAAGTGATTATGTAGTATTTATGTAGCATTTTTGTAGATTTTTTGTAAATTTTTATCAACCGTTTGTAGAGAAAAATACATGGTTATTTTACCGTTTGGAAAGGTTTTTTTTTAAAAAAAAAAGTTAATTTATGTACTTATTAACTTTAAATGTTTAAATAAATTACTAATTTTAATCACACTTAATAGTGATTACCTTTACGGTTATTTTCTTTGTAAAATTATTAAGTAATTGTTAATTATTAGCCTGTTTATTAATAATATACCATTATCGGTTATTCATCATTCGTCACGGTATTTAGTTTAATAAGTTATTTTTTAATTTAAACTTATTAATTAGTTTATATTTAGTTGCATTTTAATTTAAATTTATTAATTAGTTTATATTTTTAGTTACATTTTCAGCTAACGTTCTCCAGGAGGTTAATGGTTTGGTTTTTTATTAAAATTAAAATTAAAAAATTTATGCCACAATTTATCGCCATGTAGATGTAGATGTAAATATACGAAATGGATATATAAGACAGAAAGAAGGATTTGAATTCAATACTATTCTACTATAAAACTACTAAACTATAAATATCACCTTTCTTCACAATAATTATTATTTATATACTAGTATAGTTATTTGCGCTATAGTTTGTTTACTTATTTGCAGTCATAAGGTACATACATATAGTTCATAAGGTACATACATATAGGTCATAAGGTACATATACAAGCATACCAATTATACATTCAAATATATTCAAATAAATTCAAATATATTTAAATACATAAAATGCTAGTCTCCCTTTTTCTTCTCCTTGCTGTTGCAAATGCTTTTCCGGCTGCATATGATAACAAAGTACAATATTCAAATTCGTCATTGCCAAAAGAATCAGAATCTTTGTCTTTAAAATTACCGCCATTTTTAAATGTCTCAGCTATTGCTGCACCACTTCCTCCGCCTTTAAATGAACCAACTCGGATTATTCCTTTAGCACCAGGATCTAACAATAACAATCCTAATACAGTTAAATATGTTCCTTCTACAAGAACGACAACTATTAGAACTTTAATTACTCGTTATTACACTACTGTTATTCCCCAACCAACTGTTTTGTTTTCAACTATTACACATGGTATTAATAATAATAATAATAATAATAATAACAATAATGTAGGCAAAATCTATGTGGAAATTGTTACAATCACAATAACAAGACCTGCTGCTGTTCAAGTTGAAGAAATCCAAGAAACTGACATCATCTATACTCCAAAACCAACTGTTGCTCTTGTAACTAAACCATATGTATATGAAACTACATCCTATGTAAAAAATTCACCTTCAAATGTCTACCTTACCAAATGGTTAACCTATACATCAACTTTATATTATTATCCAAAACCTACTTTATCACATGAACCGGCAACTACTTCTACTCCTGCTCTTGCTCCTATAATTGTAACTTCTTATGCTACCATTAATAATAATATAATTCCAACAACTTATACAACAACTATTCAACCTTTAATACCAGTTATTACAATTACATCAACTTTTACAAATGAAAATAATGAAGCCTCTAAGGAAAATTCTAATATAGTTTCTGCTGATATAAATAAGCAAGATATACAAACATCAATAGATCATTCAAATTTAACATTAACTAATTCTATTTCTGACTCTATTCCAAATACTGCTTCTCAAACTATCAGTTTATTAGAGTCTAGTTCTGATTCTAATATTGAATCAAACTCTAATTACACTTCTAGTGTCATTTCATACAACAGTATAACCAGCTCTTCTACCGATAGCACTAGTTCTAGTTCTAGTTTCAGTCCTAACCTTGATAACATTTCAACCAATTCTAGTTTATCCAATCCTACATCTGTAGCATCTAGCTTAACATCTGTAGTATCTAGCTTAACATCTGTAGCATCTAGTTTAACACCTAGTTTAACACCTAGTTCAAGCGATATTTCTTCTAGTTCTGGTTCGTCTGATTTATCAGGTTCTTTTTCTTCATCTAGTACAGAATCTAGTTCATCTAGTTTATCTTCCCTTTTACCTTCATCTTTATCTAGCTCATCTTCATATTCTTCTAGTTCAGAATTACCTAGGTTGGCATCTTCATATTTATCTTCATCATTACCTTCATTTTCATCTCCATCTTCATCTTCATCTTCATCTAGTTCATCTAGTTCAGAATCACCTAGGTTGGCAGCTATTTTATCATCTATTTCAACAGCTAGTTCGTCATCTAGTTTATCATCTACATCATCTACTTCATCAACTAGTTTATCATCTACATCAGTTACTTCATCTCCTTCTAGTTCATCTAGTTCATCTAGTTCATCTAGTTCATCTAGTTCATCTCCTTCTAGTTCATCTACTTCAAGTGAAAATCATGCTTCCAGCTCCACTGTCGGTTTATCTTCATCTACCTCACTTTCATCTAGTTTATCTTTATCTTCATCTTCATCTAGTTTACCTTTATCTTCTTCTACATCTACATCATCCACTTCATCTCCTTCTAGTTCATCTAGTTCATCTAGTTCATCTTCTTCTAGTTCATCTGCTTCATCACCTTCTAGTTCATCTAGTTCATCTAGTTCATCTAGTTCATCTAGTTCATCTAGTTCATCTTCTTCTAGTTCATCTGCTTCATCACCTTCTAGTTCATCTAGTTCATCTCCTTCTAGTTCATCTGATTCATCTCCTTCTAGTTCATCTAGTTTACCTTTATCTTCTTCTACATCTACATCATCTACTTTATCTCCTTCTAGTTCATCTACTTCCAGTGAAAGCCATACTTCCAGCTCCACTGTCGGTTTATCTTTATCTACCTCACTTTCATCTAGATTATCTTTATCTTCTTCTATATTACCTTCATCTAGTTCATCTAGTTCATCATCTACATCTACATCTACATCTTCATCTTCAGCTAGTTCAGCTTTTACCCCTTTTACTTCCATACCTACATATCAAAGTTCTATTTCTACATCTGATTTATCTAGTTCAAGTTCTGATACAACTTCAACTACAAGCTCCTCTTCTAGCACTAGCACTAGCACTAGCTCCAGCACCAGCACTTCCTCATGGACTACTACAACAACTATATTTACAACTGTTTACACATCAACTACTTCTTTCTACTTAGGTGGAACTACAACAATTAGATTACCAGACAGTACAGTAACAATTACTGTGACTGCTTCTTCAACATTCCTATAGGTGTTTATTATTAATTATATTAATTTCTATTTAATTTCTTTTTAATTTCTATTTTAATTCTTTTTCTAATCAGACAATCGTTTACAATCGTTAAAATTAATTCGTTAAAATTAATTACATTAAAATTATTCTAATTATTTCTTCTACTTAATTTTTTTTGATATTTCTACTATGGTCTTCTTTCGCTACTTAAAGTCATCAAGTCTTTGACTTTCGTTTATTTTTGTGTTTTGTATTTGTGCTTTTTTTTCTTTTTCTTTTAAATGTTACTGGATAGCATTTATGTTTTTTTTTTTTTTACAAAGGATAGTATATTATATTGTATATTTATATACGTATCTTATTTGAATTTTTACTATTAATAAATAAACAAAACAAAAAACAACTACAAAACCAAGTTCAAATTGAATCATAAGACTAAATTTGTTGTATTTACTATAAAAATCAAATTGTTAAATGTTGGTATAAGAATAATAAGTAGAAAGTAACCAAGAGTAAAGGAAATAAATATATAAAAAAGGAAAGTAAAAAAAAATAAAAAAAAATAAAAAAAAATAAAAAAAGAAATTAAAAAATATAAAAAAATTAAGAAAAATAAAAATATATATAAAAGAAATAATAAATATAAAAAAATATAAAAAATATAAAGAACATAAAAGTATACAAAAAAAGAACAAAAATAAAAAATTAAGTAAAAGTATAAAACGAAAGGAATAAAGTGAAAGAACTTAAATAAGAATGAATAGAAAGTGAATATAATAAGAATAAATATAAACATAATAAAACATAATAAAACATATATAAACATAATAAACATAATAAACATATATAAACATATATAAACATAATATAATAAATAATAATAATAAACATACATAATAAGAAAACCTCATCAATTGCAGTTATCAAATTTATTTGATAACTGCAATTGATGAGGAGTTTATGCTTCTTCCTCCTCCATTAATGTAAACAATGCCTCTGCAGATGCAGAAGAAGTATCACCTGCTGCATCTAGCATATCTTCAAGATTTTGTAACAGTTTGCCATCAAACCCAGCTGGGAATGCACTGTAACGTAAAGACCATCTTTCATGTTCAGATTCATTATAATATTCTGACGCATCGTAGAAATTGTTATTATCATTATCATTATCATTATCCATTTCTGGATCTCCAGAAGAAGGGGATGAACCATTCAAAGAATGGTTCATTGCATTTGATTGTATAAACCCATTAGGACCTTCACCACCCATTCGTAGATTCTTATATTCTTCGTCTAGAATATAGTTATCATTAAGGGCTAACCGGCGTAACATTGATGTTATTGATGATGAACGTACAGGGAATTCTATTCCTGTGCCTGGGTTTCCTATGGGGACCTGGTTTATGTTTGTGTTTCCTAAATAAACCTTGTTTATGTTTGTGTTTTTAATAGGTATTTGGTTTATGTTTGTGTTTTTCATAGGAATAGGTTGAATATTTGTGTTTTTCATAGGAATAGGTTGTATGTTTGTGTTTTTCATAGGAATAGGATGCATGTTCAGGTTTTTCATAGGTTTCTGGTTTGGCATCAAACTTGGATATGGATTTAGATTCTGATATTGATATTGGTTTTGATATGGAATCTGTTGGAAGAGGTTCTGTTGGTAGGTGTGTGCAAGAGGGGTCTGAAGGGCCTTTGGAGGTCCTTTTGGACCATTAAACCCATTTTGATGACCATTTGGAGGTCTTGGAAGCCCTTTTGAATGTCCATTGGAAGTATTTTGAAGACCATTACCATTTTGAAGTCCATTGAAAGTATTTTTAAGACCATTACCATTTTGATGCCCATTGGTACCATTTTTAAGACCATTACCATTTTGAAGTCCCTTTGGGATAGGACTTGGAAGTGAGTTTGAAAGGGGACTTGCAAGAGGACTATAATTGTGGTTTATATTGTGGTTTACATTATGGTTTATACTCTGGTTTGCACTTTGGTTTGCACTTTGGTTTGCACTTTGGTTTGCACTCTGGTTTGCACTTTGAGTCTGTGCCTGAAGCTGAAGCTGAAGTTGCTGTTGGATGTACATTTGCTTCCTTCTTTGGTAATGATGATGGTCCATGATGTCGTCGACATCTTGGTCATTAATTTTGTTAATGATACCGTCTAGTTCAGCAAGCCAAGCGGACTCATCGTCGTTTATGCTATTGCCAAACATTGATGAATAGTTGCCTTCTTTATCACCCATATTCAAACTTAACCTATAGTTTTTAAGCCTTTTAGCATAGGAAGCAGCTGGAGAAGACTCGTTTAGGTTTGGATTTGACTTTGAATTTGAAACTGAATTGGAAACTGAGTTGGAAACTGAGTTGGAAGTTGAATTAGACACTGGTGAAGTGGACTTTTTCGACTTTTTCGACTTCTTAGATAACGGTGAAGATGAAGAGGAAAAAATACTCAAAGGTGTATGTTGGCCCGATGAAGATGAAGATAGAAAATGGCTTTTCAAAGGTTTCCAACTTCCTCCTGAACTTGTGGTTGACGGTGTACCCTCTTTGTTGTTATTGACACTAGGACTGTTGTTTGGTTTCGAATCACCACTATTGCTGGTCTTCTTCACAGGTGTCGTGTATGTATATGGTGCAGAATTAGGCACCGGCAAGGGAAGCGGCAGAGTTACAGTTTCAGACTCTGTTGTTTTCACAGAAGCTGCGTTATCAGCATTTGCATTTATTGCATTTATTGCATTTATAGCATTTAAATTTGCATTTATTGCATTTAAATTTGCATTTAAATTTGCATTTATAGCATTTGAATTTGCATTTATAGCATTTAAATTTGCATTTGAATTTGCATTTATAGCATTTAAATTTGCATTTAAATTTGCATTTGCATTTATAGCATTTGCATTTATAGCATTTATTGAATTTATATTAGTAGTCAGTGTAGACGGTTTTTGCACTTCTATATTGTTTGTAGTTGTTGCATGTTGGTCTGAGGTTATGATGGAGTTTGGCATAGAGTTTGGAATAGAGTTTGGAATAGAGTTTGTTGCTGAATTTGAATGCGTTGAATAAGGAATTGAAGTTGTTTTCGCAGTGGAGGATGAAGAGGTTGAGTTTGTTTTGTCTGTGTTTGCATTCAAGGTGTATGTATTATTATTATTGTTGTTTGCATTCAAGGTGTATGTATTATTATTACTGTTTGCATTCAAAGGCTCCGGTAATGGAGAACTAGGAGCAGAAGAAGCCGGAGATTGTGCTATAGGAGACAATCTTGACGGTACCTGATCAAACAGAGGTTCGTTTTTCTTCTCTGTGTGTATTAAAGTTGGAGTAGCTGGTTGTTAGCATTTTTTTTTTTTTTTTGCATTGCATTGCATTGCATAGCAGCATTAGATGTGTGTATACATACACACATACACATATTTACATATATATACATATATATACATATGTGTGCATAAGATCACTTTATTTATTTATATACAGTAAATAGACAACACACTCACATATCGTATAGACCTGTTCCACAGGTCTATTATCTTTTCCTTTTTTTTTAGATTTCAAAAAAGGCAAAAACTTCATAGTAACAATTACTATTATAATAGTGTAATTATATTGGATATTTGTATATTGGATATTTGTATATTGGATACTGTATGTGTATATTGTATGTGAATATTGTATGTGGATATTGTATGTGGATATTGTATGTGTATATTTTACTTTGTCTTACTCTAACTTCAGCTGATCTCAAACAGGGTTCGAGCAGTTTAACAGCAAACAATAATAATACAATGATAATAATAATAATTAATGCCAAAAACAATGCTAACAATACAAACTACAAACTGCAAACTACAAATCAATAACAGTTTACTACGCTAAACAAACTACACTATAGTATGAACTTTGTTATATGCGATTAGTATCCCAAATCCCATAGAGCAGATAAATAATATACACCAAAAGGCCCAATAGTGTGTTTTTTAATATCTGCAAATATCTGCAAATATCTGCAAATATCTGCGAATATCTGCAACTTTCTAATAAATAAATCTATGCCACCTAATCACCCCACTTAACAACACAACGCTTTCACTGTAACCCTCTTACTATCTACAACGTAAACTCGAGACACGAAGACCAGTTAGCGTTTGTTGTTAGCGTTTGGCTACGTGTCCTTAAGCGTTAATAGTGTTTCGTGAAGCTGTGTTTATTACTTTCCCAATTGGGCCTTAATTGATAAACACGTGACAATCACGTGTTTATTGTTTGCTTAATTCGGACTTAATTGAAAACCATCACGTGACTCAGAGATGAGGGGTACTCGTGGATATTACCTGTAATGCAGTCACGTGGTATACGCCGGGTAGCAAACACAGCATAAACAAACCAAACACAACACAACACAACACAACAAAAAAACCCAACAAAAACCAAACACAATATAAACAAATATAAAAAACATATAAAAAACATATAAAAAAAATATAAAAAAAATATAAATACAATACAATTGCTTCGCAATTGTTAACAATCACAAACAAACAACACAATCACAATTGCTTCGCAATTGTAATTGAATTGAATTGATTGATTCTAATGACCTCGTTTGAAAACCGTGAAAAACCAGACACTCTGGTTCTTTTCGACGTCGATGGAACCCTCACTCCGGCTCGATTGGTAAGTACTACTCTAATCTAGTATACATTGTATAGTATACATTGTATAGTATGCAAAACTGTTTGCAAGATGTGTATGTTGAAGAGGGGGGGGGTTGTTACCTGGAATTGTAATAGGGTTATGTATATGATTATGTAATGCAATTACATAATACGCTTACATAACCCTATTACATAAGCAAGTGTATCACGTAAGTGATACACTTACCTAATCACACTAAATAAGCGATTACTTACTCACAAATATCTTGTAGACTATATCCCCCGAGATGAAAACCCTGCTTGCGGAACTACGCAAAAAAGTAGCAATTGGCTTTGTAGGGGGATCAGATTTGAGTAAACAAAAAGAACAACTCGGCGAGGATGTGCTGAATAATTTTGATTATTGCTTTTCCGAAAACGGATTAACTGCATATAGGTTTGGCAAACCATATGCATCAACAACATTTATTGGATGGATTGGAGAGGACAAGTATCGTGCGTTAGTTAAATTTATATTAAGATATCTTTCAGAATTAGATCTACCTGTTGTTCGTGGTACATTTATTGAGTTTAGAAATGGAATGATTAATGTATCACCAATTGGACGTAATGCAAATGTAAAAGAAAGAAATGATTATGAGAAATATGATAAAGAGCATCATATTAGGGAAAATTTAGTTGATGCTCTTAAGAAGAATTTCCCAAATTATGGTTTAACATATTCAATTGGTGGTCAAATTTCATTTGATGTTTTTCCAACTGGATGGGATAAAACTTATTGTCTGCGTCATGTGGAGAAGGATGGTTTTAAAACTATTCATTTTTTTGGTGATAAGGCTTTTCCTGGTGGAAATGATTGGGAGATTTATAATGATAAGAGGACTATTGGCCATTCTGTGAAGAATCCGGAGGATACGATGAGGATTTTGAAAGAGTTATTTTTTAATACGAAGATATAAATATATATGCGAATATATATAAATTCATATACGAAGGCGTATATGTATTTTTATATATTCGTAGTAGCTTTTAATATAAAAATATATAAAAATATATAAAGTATATAAAATATATTTTATATACACAAATAGAAGTAAATATAGCAATAAGAATAAGTAGAGTAGGTGGAATGTGAAGAAGTATATGTGAAAATATATGTACTAAATGTGAAAATATATGTAAAAAAAAAAAAAAATAAAATAAAAAAAAAAAAAAAAAAAAAAAAAAAAAAAAAAAAAAAAAAAAAAAAAAAAAAAAAAAAAAAAAAAAAAAAAAAAAAAAAAAAACATATGCAACAAAATATGCAAAAAAAAAAAAAAAATAAACAACAACAAAATATTATATTATTTAGCATATAATATAGTATATACTATAATAATATATAGTATAGTATATATATAATATAATAAACAGTATAATATATAATAGTATATAGCATACTATTATAGTAATATATAGTATAATAATATTAATATATAATGTATATACTATACTATGATATCAATCGCAAATACGTCAAAATCATAGCTATCGTAGCCGTAAAAATACCAATCAACCATTGAACAACCTGGTACTTTATATTATTAACCTGAACCAAAACATTCGCCATTTCTGTATCAATTCTAGTGTCTGTTTCCCGAATTTTCAATTCCTGTACCGCACTCTCCTCCCTCATCCTCCCCTTTTCCAAGCTTATATCCAATTTTACGCCAGCTTTCAACTTATTTAAATCTTCTTTTAGTTTGATATTCAAAGTATCTACATCCAATCTTATTGATTCAAAATTTGATTTCACTTTGAAAAAATCTGTCCTATCTAGAGTTTTGATATCTCTTTTAACTTTTGCAATTTCAACTTCAAAATCATGTAACTGTTTAGAATGTTCATCTAAACTAACAGCGTTATCTAAGATACGAATCATTGAAGCATCAAGGACTGTTGCAAACACTTTTGACACTGTTTCTGCTTGTTTCTGACTAAATCCTGAGGATGATAATCTTTTTGTAACCTCTAATGTGTTGAACCTATAGTGTAAAGGACTTTGAACAGTCACCGCAGGTGACGAAGTGTCTAAACCATTTGGACTATTTGAGCCATTTGAACTATTTGAACTATTTGAACTATTTGGGCCATTTAAAGCATTTGAACTATTTGGACCATTTGAAACATTTGAACTATTTGAACTATTTAAACCATTTGAAACATTTGAAGTTTTGGTGGTGTCGGTTGAGGTTGAAGTCACGTAAAACCGTACGCGGGAAGAAAATCGATTACATTGTGTGAGATTTTTGTAGAAATTCCCTCTAATGGAATGCATTCTATGCCACACTAAATAATAAACTCTATGATACAATCTATAATTATTATTATGATATCTAATTACTTGAAATGTATTTCTTTAGTTGATGTTAAAACTGATGAAGCTCAGTTAGTTACTATGGAAATTTAATTAATTAATTAATAAACTAATTAATTTAAATAATTTACCGTTTACCGTTTACAAATTTAAAGCGTTATTAAATATTTTAACTTTATGGTTAGTTTATCTTTTTTTTATTCTAGTTTAGCATAGTTTAATGTAGTTTAGTGTGGTTTATTTGGTTTTTGTGTATTTTGTGTATTTTGTATATTTCATGTATGTATTTTGTGTATACTTTGTGTATACGTTGTATGTGTTTATATATTTCGGGTATGATGTATGTACTTTGTATATACGAAGTATATACAAAGTATATTTTATAATAACTTTAAATAAATACACATTCTTCTATTACATTAATTACAATGGCACCAAGAACAAGAACCAACTACAATTCTATTTCTAATCAAGGTCTTCAACTTCATATACATATGGGTCATTAATTTAATAATGGTTTGATTGATTAATACAGTAAATAGTGTTTTCCAAGAGTAATCTGTCAAATTGTTTGGTTCCAATTGCTTGATTAATCTTTTTGGCTATTTACTTATGTTTATTTCATCAATCATTACGCCAATTGACTTAATTTTAAGTCATTCTTATGTCGCGTAGAATATATAATCCATTAGCTCTACATACAAATTATTTTTGAGTACTATACACATACATATACACTTCTTAGCCTTAGTAGAATAACCTAAATGTATATTACATTAGACATATCTACGGCTCTAATCAAGTAAAGGATAATATAATAATTCTATATAAATATATATAAAAAACAAATCGAGTTTAATACAAGTGTACGATAGAAAGCTTCCCTGTATATTTTTTAGTTTACTTATTTCCCTACTGGGTTTATGAATTAAAACATACTTTTATAATGTATACATATTTATTTAAATTATTGTAATTGGCTTGTATACTTTATTCATGTAGTTTTGTAGCTTACTGCTTTCATTTAATTGGCTTCACTTTCTCACCATTATAATATTTATTCTATTACGTTTACAATTAGTTTTAAGTTACATGGAGAAACATACACAGTAAAACCTCCCTAAGTGTACACCAAACCTTTCACCAAGGTGTGCACTTAGAGATGTGTTACTGTATATATTTGTCCATGTAACTTAAAACTAATTGTAAACGTAATTTCGAATGAAAACATAAACTAACACACAAATACAGAACTTTGTTAATTACAATTTGCTTAATGGATTTATGAATTCCAGAAAGCATCTACAAAGTCTGACAGAACTAGTTGCTGTTCAAGACATTGTTTCCATAGATACTTTAATATTACATCACTTCACCATGTAAGAGATAAATATAAAAAGAGATCATAGACAATAGTAGATAGAATAGAATTAAAATAAATAGTATATTTATTCTCTAGTTAGTCATTGACTCATGGCAAAATTGTCTGGCCTTCAAAGGGATGGTAAGTTACTACGATAGTTGGATGAGGTGTATGTAGTTGTATATGATTTGTATGTAGATGTATATGATTTGTATGTAATTTATATGTAATTTGTATGTAATTTGTATGTAGTTGTATGTAAAATTGCATGTAAATTGCATGTAAATTGCATGTAAATTGCATAAACTAACTGTTAGTTTTAAAGTTGTATAGAAAATGCATCAGAGCAGCATATTCAAAACCAGAGGTTTGTTAAGATAATATTTCAATACATAAAATCATAAAAACATAAAAAATCATTAATTAACGTTTATTCAGTCGGAGAGAAAGAATTTTATACTATTTATCAAGTGAGTGTAGTTTATTATTTGTATTATTTTTTATTTATTTATTTGTATGTAGATGTAGTTATTTTTTTTTATTATTATTCATTAACAAAAAGTGAAAACTTTCGTAAATACCAATCATTGGAAAAAAGAGACTTTGCAACTATAGAATATTTACTAAGAAAAGGAGACAAAATGTATCAAATGTATTCAACTCCTGATGTTTCTCATATAAGTTTTTAGTGTACATATCTCTTCTGCATGTATAGGAGGTGTAAACCCAACTATATATGCAAAAAAATAAACATATATACATAATACATAAATACATAGATACATAAAAATAATATAAATGTAAACATATAAATATAAATAAATATAAACATAATATAAATAAATATAAATAAATATAAACATAATATAAATAAATATAAATAAATATAAACATAATATAAATAAATATAAATAAATATAAACATAATATAAATAAATATAAACATTAAAACAAATACATTTTCACTAAATAAGATTGAATTTTCCCTCTGTCCAAGCATTACGCTTGATTCCCATTTCTACAGCGGCATTACCCCAATCTACGCCATGATTATGCGAATTAGAACCAACACCTGCACGTTGTAAAGCTTGTTCTTCTGTTAAACAAGTTAAAACGCCAAAAATGACTGGGACACCTGTATCTAATTGAACACGCATTAAACCATGTGAGACTGAATCACAGATATATTCAAAATGCATTGTTGATCCTTTCAATAACACCCCAATAGCGATTACAGCATCAAATGGTTGATTTGATACTACTTTAGAAGCTAAATCAGTACTTGATCCCTGTGAAAGTAAATCAATACCCCCAGAAGTTCCTGATGAACTAGCCTGTACCTGTGAACCGCAAATCATTCTTTGGACACCAAAAGGAAGTTCATAACTCCCTGGGACGGACTCGATAGTAATATTTTCATCTTTGACTCCTGATCCTTTAAGATTTTTTACCGTTCCTTCAAGTAGAGGCTCGATTATTTCGGTATTCCATCGAGCATGGATAATTCCAATACGTAGTTTACTTCCATCAACTTTTTTAGTTTCCCCAGGACCTTTAAGACTTTCAAACATTGTTATTTGTTATTTGTTATTATTAAGTACTATTTATTACTATTTATTATTTATTTTTATTTATTCTTATTTATTATTCGTTACTATTATTTATTGGTTATTTTATTTTATTTTATTTTATTTTATTTTTTTATTTTATTTTTATTTTATTTTTTTTTTTTAAAATTACAGTTAATCATGCAACCAACTTCACCAATTTGCACATGGGGGGAAAAAAAAAAATCAACTAAATGAAAAAAATACTAAAAATACAATATAACATAAATAAATAAATAAATAAAAATAAATAAAAATAAATGCAATAAATGCAATAAATGCATATTTTAATATATTCTAATATAATATTACCAACAGTATAAAAAGAAGGGGAGGGCATGAGGGCATGGCATGGCATGGCATGGCATGGCATATAAAGATGAATACAATTGACATTTAATTTTGGCATGACAAGCAAATTAATGCAAAACAACAACAACAAAATATTTATAGTAAACAACAAGCAATAATAAATATTATAGTAAACAAACAATATATAGTAAACAATAAATACATGTTGACTTTTTGTATATGAATAATTGTAATAACGTATAAATTTATAAATAAATTTATAATAATTTATACTTGCGCCCTACCGTAACCAGATATATCTTTGGCGAATTTCCAGGATAAATCTTGACACTTTATATCCTTTTCAAACTTTACGCCATCAGCAGTAATTGTGGTGACAGAATACTTATTCATTGATCTGGCATCACGATAGAAAAGAACTTTCATACATTCATCAACAACTTGTCTAGCAATATCCTCTGTGACATTTTCAACACTTTCTTCATCTGGAACTATTTTTCTTAATAATGGTACTGCCAAATAAGCTCCAAACCCTGTAGCAAGTGTTGGTGAAGAATATGTAACTCCTAATAAATCTGTATATCCTAAAAATGGTTTATATTTTGTCTCATCACTACCAGACACATTTTTATCATCTCTGCAATCTATTCCACCAACTACAACTGCATTCCATAATGGATTCATTCGGTTTCTACGGTTGTAAAGAACATTAGAAAGGTATGTATACACATGGGTGGATTCTAATTTTTGTCCATCGTTGTCATAACTTTCGTTGATTCTGATTGTTAGTAAATATGATAAATATAATAAATATAATAATAATACTCACTCTAATTGATCTAATACTCTCTCAATGTATTGCATATCAGAAATATCCCCACTCATACCAACAACAGTGCGTTTTCCAACCTGTTTCAATCTCTCCTGATTTGTAAATCGAGCCAAGGACCCGTAGGAAGCTGCTAGTTAGTATGCAATTGTAATTTATAATTTATATATAATTTATAATTTTTTAGTTAAAAATTAATTATAGCTAAAGCTATAATTTTTTTTAGAAAACTCAATTATAGCTAAAGCTATAATTGAGTATGTATTAGTTTAAATACCCAGATTATCCGCTGCTATAATAACTCCCTTATTAAACTTAACACCAATAACTGAAGTTCCCGTAACTATAGGCTGTTGAGTATGAACTTTTGGTTCATTTGCCAAACTATTGTGAGCAACCATGAAATCTGTTTCTCCATAAACATCGTCTCTAAATCTTCCCCATCTAGCCGGTTCGTGTTCCATATTGATATTATTATTATTACGATTATTACTATTATTACTATTATAAATTCCTAGTTATTCCAATCTTATTCTAAAGGTGAAAATGCTTAGTACAGGTTTTTAGTTTTTAGAATTATACAATGTTGTCATAGTAATTCTTCGCCACAGGTATAAAGATGACTTTTTATTATGGTATTATAGGAGATTATTGTGTTTACAATTTACAATTATTTTACAATTTTATATTAAATTTTATTAAATACAGTTGATTTTGGTTGTTTTTGGTTGTTTTTGGTCGTTTTTGGTTTTTTTTATTGGTTTTTTAAAAAAACAACCGATTTTGCTGATTACCTACTCGATATAGTATATTATTTTAGAAATTAATATTATATTACTATATAATTATTTACTATATATTAATTGTATTTACTATAAATTATATTTGTAGTTTGTATTGTATTTTTGTAGATAAATGTAGTTTAAATGTAGTTTAGATGTAGTTTTATAGTTTTGTATTTTGTGTTTTGTATTTTGTGTTTTGTATTTTGTGTTTTGTATTTTGTGTTTTGTATTTTGTTGTTTTGTATTTAATGCATTTCAATTAAACTATGCATTACTTTATTATTTTATAGTCAATTTATTCTTTTTGTTTACTATTAGTTTATTTATTGTGTATTTACTATTAGATGTTTTTGCTTTTAAAGTTATATTTTTTGTTTTTTAGCATTAATTTTAACTAATTACTTTAATTTGGTTTGAAATTTATAATTTTGTAGTTTTTTTGTAATTTTTTTTGGTTTTTTGGGTTTTTTTAAACATTAATTTAACTTTAATTGCTTTAATTTATAATTTTTTAGTTTTTTTAGTTTTTTTAGTTTATTAATTTTTTTTAACAGTAATTTCAACTGAAATTACTTTAATTTGCTTTGAAATATATAATTTTAATTTTTTTTAATTTTTTTAAATTAAATTACTTTTAATTTGTGATTTTTTTAGTTTTTTAGTTTTTTTTTTTTTTAACTATGTTTAGCTATAGTTAACTTTTATTCATTTTTAATTTTTCATTATTTTTTTTAATTAATAATCTTTCATTTTTACTTTTTTTTACTTTAATTTTCTATTTTAATTTTATTATATCTTAGTTTTACTCTTAAATTTCCCTTGTCCTGTAATTGTAGTTTGTAGTTGTAGTTGTAGTTGTAGTTCGAGTTGGAATTGGTTGGTAATACTTATTTCATTACTCTTCTAATTATTTATTTTATTTATACTCATTTTACTAGAATACCCTCTATGTAGTTCTATCTATACTCATTTTACCAACAAACCATCTATATATTAAAGATCCCATAATTATATACCGTATTTTATACATAGTTTCGATAATTGTAAATACAATTTAAATAAATATAGACAGACCTTAACACCAGAAATAGTAAATTCTAACAAAAATAGAACGCTTCTTTAGTTCGTATTCTTCAGCTAGTAATTCCCTTTTAAAATCCTCAGGATCAGCCATTCTAACACCACTATCAATATCCGCAGTTGATGGAGTAACAAATTTTGATTTGTGATACAACTTATATCCAATATAAGAAACAATAACAATTGGAGCAGCTAAATAAGCTTTGAAAAACCTTTCAGCATTGTAAAATTGCCCCCCAATTGGAGCTAATGCAATCCAAAATTGAGCAACTAAAATTAGAATATTTCCAACTAATCCAATAATTGAACCTAAAATACCAGTTTGTGCTTTAAAATATAACATATCCAAAGTTCTACCTTTCTTTTTCCATGCAGCTCTAAACATTAAATGACAAGCACAAATTGAACCCCATGTAAAAATTGAAGATAAACCAGATAATGCTAATAACCATGTAAAAACTGTTTCTTGAGCTGATGAAGCTGAAACGTAACCTAAAAGTCCAAATATTAATGTAAAAGCAACACCAATCAATGGTCTACCTTCCCTATCAATATATGAAAAACATTTTGGTGCCATTCCTAATTGAGCTAATCCTAAGAGTGATCTTGAACAGCCAAAAATTGATGCGTTACCAACTGAAAGTAATGCAATCATAATAACTGCATTCATAATTGATGGTAATGCAGTAACACCAGCATTTTTAATTGAAATTGTAAATGGTGATGCTGATGTACTTGAAGCACCTGATGATGGAAGACTTGGGTCATTTGATGGTACTAATAATCCAATGAGAGTTAATGATCCAATATAAAAAATTACAATTCTCCAAAAAACTTGTTTAACAGCTCTTGGTAAAGATTTTCTTGGACTAGATGATTCTGCAGCTGCAAGACCAACAATTTCTGTACCAGCAAATGAAAAAGCGGCAACAACAAGTACTGAACAAACTCCCTTAAAACCATTTGCAATAGCACCGGGGTCTCTCCAATATTTACCACCAATAAATTCATGTTTTGGTCCGCCACCACAAATAATAATAATTCCAAATATTATATAACCAACAACTGAAACAACTTTAATAATTGATGCAAAGAATTCAGCTTCACCATAGCCTTTAACACCAAATAAATTAATTGCAACAATTACAACCCAAAATATTGTGATCCAAACTGCACGACTAATACTTACATCCCAAAAATCTAAAGTCATTGATGCAGCAACAAGTTCAAGTGGGAAAACAATTAACCATTGAATTGCATAATTCCAACCCATTGCAAAACCCCATGCAGGATCTAAAAATCTTGATGAATAAACTGCAAATGAACCAGCAGCTGGGAATGTGACTGAAAGTTCACCTAAGGAATGAATTGTACAATATAAGATAATACCAACAATTACAAAAGAGATTAATATTGAAGCTGGACCACCCATTTCTAAAGCTGCACCAGATCCAATAAAAAGACCTGTACCAATAGAACCACCAATTGCAATCATTTGTAAATGTCTTGGTTTTAAAGATTTTGATAACGGTGAATTTGCAATACTAACTTTAGCTTCTGCTTCTTTTTCACTTATACCAGCTTCACGCATTAAAATACCAATTTCTTCTCTTTGTTCATCTGTTAATTTAAAAGGTTTAAAAGTATTTGCAAATCTTTTAAATGGGTTTTTTTCTTTCTCCTCGTTATCATTATCTTTATTATTATTATTATTATTATTATTACTATCATGTGAATTTAATCCATGATCATTAAATGAAGAGGATGAAATTGTAACGACTCCTTCTTTAGATCCATCTTTTACACCAGAAAAGCTATCATCATTTAGAGATGAATTTCCAGACGTAGATTCCACGGTATAAATACCTTTATCAGTCATGTTTGTTTATATTAGTTGTGGGTATGTTTATGTTTATTAAAGTAAAGGTATACTATATTTATTTGTTAATTAAGGTATAGTTATAGGTATACTTTATATATTTAAACTACTCTTTAAATTATTTAAAAAGAAGAAAATTTCAAAGAAATTTATAAATTAATATATATATATAATAATAGCTTTCCAACAAATAAAGGAAAAATAAATTAAATATTTTTCCAAAATAAATATTCTCCAAAATAAAGGGAAATATTTAAATAAATATTAAAATCATTTTAATTAAAAATAGAGTTCCACCATAATAAATAAAAAATGGGAAAAAAAAAATTCGATTCCTCTTTTAAAATGACTCGAAACTGCTCTCGGAATATTCCTTAAAATTCCAACTTTTTTTTAAAATCCCCATCGTTTCAAACTTTTTAAAATACTTGTACCCTGGAAACTAAAACCTAAAAGTTGGAAAAAAAAAATTTTCAACCAATAGAAGATGAACAGTTAATATTACATGTCTTTATTAATTTTTTATTTACCATTAGTTTACTATGATTTTACAATAATTTAAGAATTACTTAGCGTTTATTTGCTTTTATTAGCATTTTATTAGCATTTTTAGAATTATTTTAAAAAAAGAAGTTCAAAAAATAATTTTTTTTTTTTTTTAAGGTTGATTAAACGATGCTGTATAGTTTTTAAGATTGCCAAGAATTATATTGCGGGAATCTTTTTTTAATTAAATTTTAGTTTTTCTTTTTCTTTTTTTATCGTTTTTTAAGATTTCCTTGGTTGTTATGGTTATATTTTTCGTTTTTTCTTACTAAATTGCTTTTTTTTTCCTTCGTTTTAGATTTTAACTTTTACGTTCTACTGTGGAGAGTGAAAAAAATAGATGAAAATACTATAAAAAATACTATAAAATTCCAAAATAGTTTAATATTTTGTTTGTTGTTTGTTTGTTTGTTTATTTTGTATTTATTTTTTATTTACTTTTTATACGTTTATTCACGGTTACTTCGTCTTTGAATCATCATGTTGAACGTTTTAATGTCTATCACACCCTAATCCTTGATTTATATTTTTTTTTTTAATTAATAGTAGATTTATTCGATATTTTTGAAATATTTATAGAAACATTATATTTTTATTTAGATAAAATATTATTAATTAATTTTATTCCACATATATTGCAACCATTTCCAAGACTTTGATTCGAATGAGTATGTAACTGTTTGTAATTTTGTAAATATTTGTGCTTTTTACTTTTTACAGGTTTATGTTCAAAGGAGATGAACGAAAAAACGAAAAAACAAAAAAAAATAAATAACAAAAAAACGAGTAAAATAAATAATAAATAATTTATACAAATATTCACATTGTAAGAGGGTTTAATTTTGTAGCAGAAATTATTTGCGTTTTAAAAAATTTTCTTTTTTTCTTTTTTTTTTTTTTATTAGTCAACTATAATAGTCATCTTCTTCCATATAAAAACATGTCTTAGATGAAATCAATATGACTCTAAGTATAAAGTGGTTCATTTGAACATATAGAATAAAATGTGTAATAAATGTGATAAATGTGTAAATAAGTGTGTAATAAAATGTATAATAAATTATAAATAAAAATAAATAATAATAGATCTACAGTATATCAAAATATAAATAATAAATAATAAAACATACAAATGTAGAAACATAGAATGCAAATTAACAATTATCTATTTAATCCATTGAAATAAACATTTAATAAATTAAGAAATGCACTACCCACTTATTTTAGCTTTAAACTTATTAGCAGCAATATCAAACTCCTTGCTTTTGATATCTAAATCTGCTAAAAGAGGATAAGAAGGTGCAACTTCTCTCAAAGAACTGTGGATAATAGTGAAAAAAAAAAAGTTAGTAAACATTTCAAATAAAATCAAAATTAATACTGAAAACTTACTTTTCATATGTATCTGATGATAAGACATCACCTGAAATAAGTGAAGCAATAACAGAGGCAGCTAAAACATCTGGATTTCTGCTATCTCGTTCACGGGCAAGCTTTAATGTCTCTACAGCCTCTGGAATTCTTCCTAATAATATTTCTGATAATCCTTGAGCAAGAATTGATTTTGTTCCTGTGTTTGAAGTTTGTGCTAGTTCATCAAATACGTAGTATGCGCTTGTGTATTTCTCTCCGCCCTAATAATAATAATAGTAAACAAACATAAATTAGTCAAATAGATAAATAAAATAAATCTTTCCAATATTAAACTTACCGTTCTTAAATTGACCCATGACTCTGCAAGATTGAAAACAATATTATCTTGTGCCCATTTTTTTGCTGCATTAACTTCCTTTTCTGCAGCGGAAAGTCTATTTAATGATAAGTAAATTTGAACCAACAATGCAACGCTAATAAAAAAACATGAGTTAGTTATTGTTTGAAATAAGATAAAATAAAAAAAACCACTCATATATATATATGAATTTGTACACTTACACTTCCAAAGATTGGTCGTTCGTAGAAGCAATTTTTAAAGCCTCCTCTACATAATTGCCTAAAAAAAAAGTACATCCAGAAAGATATACAGTTATTGGATCTGAAAATGCTTTTTTATCAGAAGATAATTCAGTCACTAAGTCAACAGCTCCCTCCTTTTCTTCTCTGTTACTGTTTTTATCTGTAATTACGGCAAAAGCCCAAAGAGCACGCAAAGATGGATGATCTAATTGGATACCATCTGTAACATTATATTTAGATTTTAATTCCTTGATAACATCTCCAGATTTACCAAGTGCAATTTGAGCTCTGTATATGTAAATTGAAGCCGGAAGGGCAAATTCTTCTGAAAATGTGTCTATAGAGGTATCTATAACTTGGTCATATGAACCTTTGTAGTACAAATTGTGAATAGAATATAATTCTGTTGTGTTAGAAATGAATAGTGGTGGGTACTAAAGATGAGGAAGTTTAAAGACTAAAATTGAAGTTTAAAAATAAAATTAAAATTAAAAATAAAAATTAAAATAAAAATAAAAATAAAAATATAAAATTAAATAAATAAATACAATTAAAAATAAAAATAAAAATAAAAATAAAAATTAAAATTAAAATTAAATAAATAAAATTAAAAATAAAAATAAAAATAAAAATAAAAATAAATTAAAAATTAGAATTAAACAAATACAATTAAAAATAAAAAATAAAATTAAAATTAAATAAATAAAATTAAAAATAAAATTAAATATACAATTAAATATTAAAAATGTAAGTTAAAATTAAAAACCAAATTAAATTAAAAATAAAAACGAAAATGAAATAAAAATTTAAATTTTTAAATTTTAAAAATAATAAAATAAAACAAAACAAAACCATATTTCCAAAAACTGCGTAATTTTACCTCCAGAATCACTAAATGGGTCCATTTTTGTAGTATTCGCTTTGCTATTTGTAGAGACTATTCTATGATTTCATGGGTTAGAAACATCAAAAAAATCGTAAAAAATCAATAAAAATCGAAAAAATTCTATGAAAACTCTGCAAAAAACTTCAAATTTCCCTAATAATTTCACATACAAAGTTCCTAAATTTGCTCAAAAATATATCCTTCCAATTGCTTTAATAAAGGTCCAAATCTTGAAAATGATGACTTAATTAATTTAAATTTATTTATATTTGCTATTTGTATTTGAGATTTTCATTATTTTCAATGTTAGTTGTTACTATGGTGATGGGTGTGTTTGCGTGTATTACAATTCTAATTATTGTTATAGCACAAAAGTTAAGGAATCCTGTAGGAATCTTGTAACTTTTTTTTTATTTGAAAAAAAATATCATAATATTTTTTTGTTTTTCCATAAAGGATTTTGTACTTCTTTAGGTTTTTGCTATTTTATATGGTTTCCATATGGTTTCCATAAGACTTTATAAGCTTTCTCATTTAGAGACCTTTAGGTGTTCTGGTTTTTTTTTTTTGTTTTTTTGTTTTTTTGTTTTTTAGTTTTTTTGTTTTTTTTCTGCATAGAAATGAATATATTTATAAAAAAGATAGTAATTTTATCTCTACCCATTTTGTTCATATTTATACCGTGTAATTGTAAAATAATGTAAATAATAAAAATTCCCTTAATGAATAAATACAAAAAATGCCCTGAAAGAGTAAATACAAATGCAAAATGTAGATAATAATAAACAAATAATAAACAAACTGTAAACAACTGATATCGATTGAAACTTTTAATCAACACCAGAAATAGTATATCCGAACGAAAATGTTTCTTCGTGCTAATTCCTCACGCTCAGCTTTCAATTCCTCGTTCAAAGCGTCCAAATCAATTTCTCTTCTTCCAGATATTAAATCAACTTCAGAAGGTTTAACAAATGAAGTTCGACGTATAATTTTGTAACCGAAAAATAAAACAAGAATAATTGGTAAAGCCAGATAAGCATTAAAAAAGCTTTTCACATTTGCAGTTTTAGAACCTTGTGGAAATAAACCAGTCCAAAATTGAGCCATTAAAACCAAAAAATTAAACAGTAAACCAAAATATGAACCACATACACCAGCTTGTGCTTTATATGGAATTTCATCAAGTGAATGACCTTGCTTTTTCCATGCAATTCTAAATAAAATATGAATAAGACATATTGAACCCCAAGTAAATACTGAAGATAAACCTGTAATTGCCATAAGCCAACTAAATACTTCATTTGATTTACCTGATGCTGATAAAAATCCTAATAAACCAACAGCTAATACAAATATTACACCAAATATTGGTCTTCCGGCTCTATCAATATAACCAAAAAATGAAGGAGCCATATTTTGTTGAGCAAGTGCTAATAATGTACGAGAGGAGCCAAATACTGAAGAATTACCAACTGAAAGTACTGATATTAAAATAACTGCATTAATTACTGAAGGTAAACCTTGTACACCAGCTTCTTTAATTGAAATAACAAATGGAGAAGCACGAGCATCTACATGGCTTGTACCAATTAATCTAGGATCATCATATCTTACTAAAAACCCAATTAAAACCAATGTAACAACATAAAAAATTGTAATTCTCCAAAATACTTGTTTAATTGCCCTTGGTAAAGCTTTACGTGGATTTGCAGTTTCTGCAGAAGCTAAACCTGTAAGTTCTGTACCAACAAAGGAGAAAGCAGCAGTAACAAATACTGAGCAAAGACCTTTAAACCCATCAGCAAATGCACCAGGATTATCATAATATTTAGTACCATAATAATATTTATTTGGACCACCTCCACAAACAACAATTATTGCAAAAATAATATAACCAACTACAGCAATAACTTTAATAAATGAAAAAGTAAACTCAGCTTCACCATAACCTTTAACACCAAATAAATTAATTAAAACAATAACTAACCAAAATATAGCAGTCCATACAGCTGGGGAAATTGTAGTATTCCAATATTGAATAGTTAAACCAGCAGCAACTAATTCTAATGGTAAAACTGTTGTCCATTGTGTAGCATAATTCCAACCCATTGCAAAACCCCATGCTGGATCAATAAAACGAGATCCAAGCACAGCAAATGAACCAGATACAGGATAAAGTATAGCAAGTTCACCAAGTGCTTGAACTGTTGCATATACCATTACACCTATAAGAATAAAAGCAATAACTAAAGCAGCTGGTCCACCAGAATGTAAAGCACTCCCTGAACCAACAAACAGACCAGAACCGATAGCACCACCAATCGCAATCATTTGTAAATGTCTTGATTTTAATGATCTACTTAAGGGAGAATGGGAAACTTTATATTTTACTAATTCTTCTTCATAGTTTAAACCTGAATTTTGTGCAAGAGAAGCAATATGTGATTTTTCTTCATTGCTAAGTTCATATGGTTTGAATGAATCACAAAAGTCTTTAAAAAATCCTTTTTTTTCTGGTTTAGTTGTGTTTTGTCCATTTTCAACTTCAGTATCAAATGAAGATGATGTAGTTTCAGTTTTGGTAACTGTCGTGTATTTTTCATTTACGTCCATGGTGTAAATGTTTGATTTTAGTTATAAATTATAGTTTTAATTGTAGTATAACAATATAAAATATTCATAAAATATTCCTAAAATAACACACGACAGATGGCTGCTATTTATACTTTTCAAAGATAATTTCATAATATCAAAAACTCTCAATTATGTACAATTTACCAGTATAATATTAAAAACACTACTAAATTCCATAAATACACTATATAACAAAAAACCGGTTACGATATTAACTGTTTCCCCACATTCTCACCTTAGCAAAAAGCGTTATTTTTTACAATACATTTATTTAACATTTATTTAACATTTATTTAACATTTATTTAACATTAATTTTACATTAATATAAACATTTTGTTAAAAGGTCTAGTTTCAACTTGATTACCAAGAAAAGCTTAGCTATAAAAACCATTATAGTAATAAACAAAAGCAGACATAGTCTAATAATTGACTATTGTTAATAATTTACTATTATTAATAATTTTAATTTAATAAACTACTGGTTTTTTACAGAAATTCTCTCATTAAAAGACTTCAAAAAAAAAAAAAAAAAATGGAGAAATGAATTATAAGCGACTATATAATCGTAAATATGCCTCAATAGGTAAAATTTTTCAAAAAAGGTAATTTTTGCTATGCAGCAAAATAGAAAAAATTAAATTTTAATCTCCCAAGTCTTAAGAGCATCAATTGTCTCTCGGAGATGAATTGCGGGGTCTGCATAGCAACCAACAGTACTAGAAAATCGACATAGTGCCGTATATCGTAAACGTAAAGAGGAAATATTGCGATGCCCTTTATATCATTAAAATTGTGTTTCTACTAGATAAATAGTTAACAATAAATGGGAAATAATAATAATAATAATAATAAAATGCAATATTAACAAACTGATCTGTTTTCACTTTATCCTATAACAGCTATCAAACATCAAATTAATGAGGCCTTAAATAAAATTTGTCGCCATGACAACGCATGGGTTATCTTTATTAGAAAAAGACAAAATTATGCACGTGACTAAAGTCACGTGCTGATAATAAAATAAGTAAAACCTTTTTAATATAGGACATAGGGTAAAGCTTAATTATTCCCGATTTAGAACAAAGGACTTCAATTACTATCAAAAGTTGAATTTTTTTTTAAAAAAAAAAAGAAGAAAAAGAAACCTACTTTTGAGTATTTAAAATGAATTCCTGTGAAAATGGAAAGAAACAAAACATTAGAGGAGATTCTATAACGTTTAAAGATCCTTTAGAATATTCTAAAGACTATATTAAGTTCACTTCTGAAGCTCCTACAGTGTTTCACACTGCTGCTTTTTTTGCAAACAAGTTGGATAATTCAGGTACGTCATGGTTTCTTTTGTTGTTTTTTATTTGTTTTTTTATTTGGTTCTAATAGGTCTTTTTAACCTTTATTAATCATCAGGCTTTACTGAACTAAACGAACGGGAAGAATGGGATGTTAAACGGGGAGGAAAATACTATACCATAAGAAACGGATCTAGTTTGGTTGCTTTTGTTATTGGCTCTAATTATGTTTGTGGAAATGGTGCCGGTATAATAGGTATTTTGATCAAATTATTAACCTTTTAAATAATTTTCAAACTAACTATTAGCCACTCACATTGATGCTCTTTGTGTAAAGTGTATGTATACATATATATAACTCTTTCTTCTTTCTTCCATCTAACATAATAGTAAAACCTATATCTATTAAAAAACCAATCAATGGTTTTACTCTTCTAGGTGTTGCTCCTTATTCAGGAACACTTAATAGATTATGGGTTGATAGAGATTTATCCATTGGTGGCAGAGTGATTATAAAATCATCTGGTGGTATTATACAAAAATTAATAAAATTTTCATATCCTGGTAATATTTATAAAATTATTTTATAATTTACTATTTTAATTTTTAACTAACAAACAATTTATATTAGTTGCTCATATTCCTTCGTTGGCTCCTCATTTTGGTGTATCATTAGATGAACAAAATAATAAGGAAACTCAAATGGTTCCAATAATTGGACTTGAACCAGAGGATTCTAAAACAAATGAACCAACTGAAGAAGAAAAATGTGCACCATTATTTGGCAAACATAATTTAATGCTTTTAAGAGCAATATCTAAGGAGTTAGACGTTGGAATTAATGACATTTTAAATATTGAACTTGAACTGTTTGATATTCAAAAGGCATCTATAGGAGGATTAAATAAAGAGTTTTTATTTGCACCTCGTCTTGATGATAAATTAAACTCATTTGCTGCTATTGAAGCACTAATAAACACATCAGATGATTATTCAAATAATGGATCCTCTATAAATATGGTTGCAATGTTTGATAATGAGGAAATTGGTAGTTTAACAAGACAGGGGGCTAGAGGTCATTTATTAGAGAATGTTTTACAAAGGATCAATGATGTGTTTAATACAACTTTAAACAATAATAGTGTATGTTCAAATTCATTATATGTTATGTATGCTAAATCATTTTTAATTTCATCAGATGTTACACATGCAGTAAATCCGAATTTTTCAGATATTTATTTGGATAATCATAAGCCTAAACTAAATATTGGAATGACAATAAAATGTGATGAGAATGGACATGTAATTACGGATGCGGTTAGTAAAACATTTGTAAATGAAATTGGATTACGATGTGGTTCAAAATTACAATTATTTCACATTAGAAATGGAACACCTTCTGGATCTACAGTTGGACCTTTTATTTCTTCTAGTATGGGTATTCGTGGAGTAGATATGGGTATTTGCCAATTATCCATGCACTCTATTAGAGCAATGACTGGTAGTAAGGATATTTATTTGGCTATTAAATTTTTTACTGGATTTTTTACAGAATGGGAGGATGTCGACAGCAAGATGGCCTCTTGTTAGTTTTATGTGTTTTGTGTTTTGTGTTTTGTGTTTTGTGTTTTTGTTTTGTGTTTTGTGTTTTATGCGTTTATGTTTTGTGTTATATATGTTATTACATTTACTAGTATCTATAATATATAAAATATTTATATTTATATTATTTATCTATTTATTTACATACAAAAAGAAATTCAAAGATAAAACAAAATAGCAATTTCCAAAAGAAGGATAATAGCCATAGAAATAAATGTTAAAAATAAAAGCCAACTAATAATTAATTAATATATGGCAAAAGAGTAGTTTTAAAATATCTATCTTTCAGCCAAAGGAACTGTAAAAGTCGATTTTGTGAAAAAATACAAATATCAACTGGTTGCATAATAAGTGAAGAAAATAAATTTAATTTATTTCTTGGCAACGAAGAGAACCTTATAAGTTATAGATTTTTATAGTTTTTTTATAAAAATATATTTTTTTATAATAGTAATAATTTATAGTATTGTGGATTTATATTTTTTTTTATAAATTTTATAGTTTATAATTATAATAGTTTCAATTTTTTATAGTTTTTTATGATTTATAATTTTTCCATTTATATCTCTTTTTATAGTTTTTATGGTCTTTTTTTAATTTATAATTATAATTTTTTTATAGTTTTTTATAAATTTTATAATTTATAATAGTTATAATTTTTTATAGTTTTTATAATTATAGTATGTTTATAATTTATAATAGTTATACTTTATAGTATTGTAGATTTATAGTTTTTGTATTTATAATTTATAATTATAATATGCTTATAATTTATAAAGTTCACTTTCTGCTATTCATAGTTATTCATAGTTTTCATAGTTTCATAGTTATCCATTTTATAATAATTGTAAAAATAGTACACTCACAGTTCAAGTTATCTAAAAGCTAACTGGTTAAGAATTTCAAAAGGATTTGTAACAGCGATTCTTATAGGAACATTAAAAGTTGTTTGGGAAATTCGTTTCATTTGATTTGCAGTTGGTTTTCCATCTAAGAGAACTCTTTTGGAAATATAAGAAGAGTGTTTGAAAAATAATCGGCAGTTGCATACAAGAGTCATATTAGAAAATTGATTTGATAGCATGTGTTTGTATTCAGTCTGTATGAAAGTTGTGTAAAATTGTATGTGCTTGTATGTGCTTGTATGTGCTTTTATGTGCTTTTATGTGCTTGTATGTGCTTGTATGTGCTTGTATGTACTTGTATTCTAGTGATTATACACCCTATGTAAACAAACAAACAAACAGAGAAAAAGGATCTTTATATAGACCACTTCTTGTATATGTATATTGACTACAAGGCTGGAAGGGTCTTTTTAAACGACGTATATGGTATATGATGTAATGAATATATACAAACATTCAAAGAAATACATAATAAATACATAAATAAACACAGAAATTAGTCTATTAGGAATACGAATACGACTGACTATTGGAGAAAAAATTAAAAATAGATATATAAGATTGTAAATGAGGTTTGTGTGTGTACATGTATTTGTATATTTTGTATATATTTTTTATATATTTTTTATATAATTTACATGTATTTTATATATATTTCAGGTATATTTACATATAATTTACATGTATTTTATATATATTTCAGGTATATTTACATATAATTTACATGTATTTTATATATATTTCAGGTATATTTACATATAAATTTACTAGTGTATAGTAGAGTAAATATGAATAGTTGGACATGTATGAAGATTAATTTACAATGTAAATTGGGTGTGTTTTGATATTTTGTAGTTATTTGTAGTTTATTTGAAGCTTTTTTAATTTGTTTGATTTTCGTTAATTTGATTTGTTTAATTAGTTTACAGTTGATTTTCGTTGATTTGATTTATTTTATTAGGTTACAGTTGATTATCGTTGATTATCGTTGATTAACGTTATTTTATTTGAATTATAACCAATGTTGAATTAATTAATTGGAATATTAATCAACTTTGAACTAGTTTGATAGGGATTTGAATTAAGGTTGAATCCATTTTTTATTTTTTTAATTTTTTTAATTTTTGATGTTGAATTTGAGATGAATTTTTAAATTTAAAAAAAAAACCACCTTTACATCAAATTACTTACATTATAACGTACATTAAATTCTTTTACATTAAATAACTAAATAACTCAACATACTCCACTTATTATCTTCGCTATTTTGCTATCTTGCTATCTTGTTATCTTGTTATCTTGTTATCTTTTTATCAAAAATTTGACTTCATTTTTGTCCCCTCATGAATCAACTGAATCAATGACTTAACATTAAATCAAAAAAATTAAAAAATTAAAAAATTAAAAAAATTAAAAAAAAATTAAATTAAATAAAATAAAATAAAATCATAATAAATCATAATAAATCATAATAAATCATAATAAAATTAAAAAAATCAATCACCCACTCACTATGCATATAAAAATAAAATAATCTCTTAGAGTTACCTCCCGCTAATAGTTATTAAACCGTTGGGAACCTCCTTATCTTTGAGCCATATATTTAATTTGCTAGTTAATTTACTAATTAATTTAAAATTAATTTAAAAATTAATTAATTAATTAAGACTATAATACAGTTGAGAAAAAAAAAAAGCATTACTTTACGCCTATATAAATATTCCTCTTAGCCATGTTTTATTTTCTGTTACATTTTCTTATTCTTATATTCTTATAATTATAAGAATAATTTTTATCACTGTTACCTGAATCTGGAATATACTTATTTATTAATAATTAATAATAATAACTTCTTCATAATAATAGACATAAAATGCTGTCTGGTTTGAAAAAAAAATGTACTCGAAAAAATAAAATTTCAAACTCTATAAATGAAATTGATGATTTTCAAAATTCTGTAGATGATGAAGTTAATAATTTCCCAAATCCTATAGGTAAAGGTAATAATTCTCCCAACTCTGTTATAGAAATAAATGATTCAATCGATTCCTTTGGGAAAAATTATAGTGAAAAAAAATCATATTCTTCAGGTATAGAAAATATTAATACTAATAGTGATGGCGGGTTTGATATTGAATGTCCAAATTTATTATCAAAAATTAAATCCACTTCATCAAGTTTCAATATAAAAAATAATATATCTGATCCAAATGCTCCAGAAAAAATATCTAAAGATGTTGCAACTGATCCGTATGCTGGATTATCAGATCTTGAAAATTCTCCTTATCCAGAAGTTCGTGCTTGTGTACCTCCAACTGATGATATAACAATTCCTGTAAATACTTTAAGAATGTGGTTTATTGGTTTCTTAATTACAACTATTGGTTCAGGTTGTAATGTTTTGTTTTCTTTACATGCTCCAGCTTTTTCTTTAAATTCATATCTTGCTTGTATTCTTGCTTGGCCTTTTGCTTTAGCTTGGGATTATACTTTACCAAATAAATCAATATTTGGAATCCCTTTAAAACCAGGTAGATTTAATTTAAAAGAACATGTCGTAATTACAATAATGGCAAATGTTACCTTTGCAGGTGGTGCTGCTTATGGTACTGAAATCTTTTTAGCAATGTCTCAATATTATAATATGAGATGGGGTTTTGGTTGGCAAATTATTACAATGCTTGCTACACAATGTATCGGCTTCTCTATAGCTGGAATTATAAGATCTTTATTAGTATATCCTGCCTCCATGATTTGGCCAGCAACCTTAGTTCAATGTACATTAGTTACAAATATTCATTCTGATGAAAACCATCCTGTTGGAAGTTGGAAAATTTCAAGATTAAATTTTTTTGGTATAGTTATGGTTGCTTCATTTGTTTGGTATTGGTTCCCAAATTATATTGCCCCATTTTTAAGTTATTTTGCTTGGGAAACTTGGATTGCTCCAAATAATCCTGTAGTTAATCAATTATTTGGGGCATCTACTGGTATTGCTTTAATACCTATTACTTTTGATTGGAATCAAATTTCAAATTACATGTATTCTCCTTTAATTTATCCATCATTTGCCCATTTTAATATCTTTGTATCTGTTATTGTGTTTTTTTGGATAGTCACTCCTGCTTTACATTTTTCAAATTATTGGTATGGTAAATATTTACCAATTTCTGACTCTGGCACTTATGATCGTTTCCAAAAGCCATATAATGTTAGTAATATTTTAAATCATGATCATTCATTTAATGAAGTTGCCTATAAAAAATATTCCCCTTTATATCTTTCAACAACATTTGCTCTTTCTTATGGTATATCTTTTGCTTCTATTACTTCAACAATTGTTCATTGTATTTGTTTTCATGGTAAAGAAATTTATCATCATCTTAGAAAATCAAAAACAGAGGATGAAGATATTCATAGAAAATTAATGCGAAATTATAAAGAAACACCTGTATGGTGTTATTTTATTTGCTTTTTAATATTTTTTGGTTTAGCTATTGCATCTGTAAGAGGTTGGGATACTGGTATGCCAGTATGGGCTTTAATAATTGCATTATTAATTTCTTTTATAATGACAGTTCCAATAGCTATTATTGCAGCTGTATCAAATTTAGCTATTGGACTTAATGTTATTACGGAATTTATTATTGGTTATATGGTTCCTGGTAAACCAATTGCAATGATGCTTTTTAAAACATATGGATATATTACCATGAATCAAGCTGTTACTTATTTACAAGATATGAAATTTGGTCATTATATGAAAATTCCTCCTAGAATATTATTTTGGGCACAAGTATCAATGTCTATTTGGTCTTGTTTTGTTCAAACTGCTGTATATTTATGGGCAATTAATTATTTTCCTGGTGTATGTACACCTAGACAAGTTTCAAATTTTACATGTCCAAATGCAAAAGTCTTTTTTAATTCTTCAGTAATTTGGGGAGTTATTGGACCTCAAAGAATGTTTTCAAAAGGTGAACTTTTTTATGGATTATTATTTTTTTTTATTGTTGGAGCTGCTTGTCCTTTTATTCAATGGATTTATTTAAGATGGAGACCTAGTTCTTGGATAAAATATGTTCATTTCCCTGTATTTTTTAATGGTACTGGAAATATTCCTCCAGCAACTCCATATAATTATGTAACTTGGGGTACAGTTGGAATAATTTTTAATTATTTCATTAGAAAGAATCATTTTGGCTGGTGGTCTAAATATAATTATTCGCTTTCTTGTGGATTAGATCTTGGTATGCAAATTGCAGGATTGATATTGTTTTTAGCTTTATCTTTAACTTCTACTGCCTTTCCTTCTTGGTGGGGTAAAAGTGTTGTTGACAATACTATGGACAGTAAGGGTACAGCTATACAAGTTGTATTGAATGAAGGTGAATTTTTTGGTCCTTCAGAGTGGTGACGTTATTATAATTATTATTGTTTATTTATAATTATTATTGTTTATTTATAATTATTATTGTTTATTTATAAGTTATTTATTATTTATTTTATTCTATTCTACGTACTATTGCAACTACTTTATATTTATTTACTTATTTAACATGAATACAATCATTTATACTTAAATTATTATAACAAATACATATTAACACTTTGCAATATTTATAAGATGGAAAAGATAAACTGTACCGTATAGAATTAAAAATGAGCCAAGCAAATATAACTGCTTGGATATGGTTATATATTTAATATTAATGTCTTTAATACAAATATTTACTAAACGACTATTTATTAAAAAAAAAAAAAACTTTTACAATATAAAGATCACAATGGGAATTATAAAATATAAATTATAAATTATAAACGTATTATAAATTGAATTATAACCTATAAATTGAATTACAATTAAGTTAAAAATACCAACTCTTACAATTAATTCAACAGTATGGAGTTGATTTAATTATGGTTCATTAAACGAGCTGTTACTATGGAGATTTTTATTTTTTTTCTAACTGTGCACCGCTAAAAGAGCTTAAAATGCAATTTCGACAAAATTATAGTAGGATAATGCAAATACAAGTTTGTAAAGTAAAGAAAATATAGACAAATATATCGTGTAAGTAAATAATAAAATATGGATAATATTACTTATAAATTCTAATATATAATTTATATTTTTTAAATTTTTTATTTGTAAATTTTTCGTAAAGTGTTTTTTTGTAAAATTTTATAATTTGATTTTTATTGAATGATGATTATGTACATTTAAAAAAGGAAGCCATAATTATGGTGGAAATAATAATAAATAGCAAAAGAATAAAACAATGAAACGTAGAATAATTTAAAAGAATAGAGCAATATTCGTTGAATATTGTTGAATAATTAATGAATAATTATTGAATTTTTGAAGAAAATGACCATTAATAAAAGAAGCGACTCTAAAAGTCTTAACAACCAAGGAACAAAATACAAAATACAAAACAAATTAAGGAAAATTAAGAAAAATAAGATAAAATTAAGAAAAAAATAAGAAAAAATAAGATAATTTAAAAAACAATCTTCATATACTTCAACGCTTGCTTTGTGTAATCTTCTGTAAAATTAACTGTGGATATCTTTTCCTCTTGTAAAAAATTCGAAGGTTCTTGTTCTTCAAATTCTCTAGACTGTGTAACTTCATAAAAACAAACGTATTTTCCAATATCATTTGGTGGTTTTGTTTTCTCTTTTTTAAAACATGATTTTAATGGTTTTTTGCTATTTTTTTTCATGTTGATATTAAATTCATCATTAAAAAATTCAGGTAATTCTGTTTTTAATGTCTCATCAATTTTTTCATTCTGCCATAGTATCAAATTATATCTAGGATATGGAAAACTTTCTCTATTGAGTTTCATATTTTGATAATAAGCGTACGTTTTTCTATTTTCACAGGTGTTTTTTAATTTGGAAATTTTTCTTATTCCAGTTTCTTGATTTTCTCCACCATATATTTGATCTATTTGATCTATGTCATATATTTCATCCATGTCATCCATTATTTTCATTCTTTTAACTTGAATTTCTTTATCAGAATGTATTCTTTTTCTTTTTAAAGGATTATTGCTTGAACTTTGATACTTAACCGGGGTTTCTATTTTTTTTGGAGTAACTTCTAAAATTTCATTCCTTTGAATATTTGATTGATCGGAGGTTGATTTAGAAGGTTTATTTTCATTTATGTTAAAATAATTTTTAAGTGCATTATCAATACTATTTTTCGCTCTATTACCAGAGCATTGTTTAGGTATATTGTTAGGATAGTTTTCTATTATGCTGTCAAAAATATCTTCAAGTCCATTAGAAGTATGTTTTTCAAGTGTATTTGACTCTTGTTTGTTTAACTGATTTTCGGATTGTTGTTGAAGATATGGTTTCTCTGTACCATAAATGTCTGAACAAATTTCCAAACCATAGAATTCAAAAGAATCATTAGAAAATGAATAATAATCTGATTCTTCAAATGATAATTCATCATATACTTCGATTTCGGGAAATGATGCTAATTTAGAATCCTTTATTGGTAATATTTCTTCTATGAAATCGGTTGCTTCTCTTTTATTGGAAGAATTAAACGAGTAGAATGAAGGCATTGATTATATTATAGATTGGTTTTATTTCAAATATCAATGTGAACTGAAAGAAACTTGAATTTGTTATTAAAATCTGTTAATATAAAAACAATGTTTGTTTGTTTATAAACTCAGGATGATTATAAAAGTATTTTTTAACGTTTGGCTAATTTGGAATTAAAAAGTAGCTTTACTAGGAAATGAGAGAGAGAAAAACGAAAACAGCATTTGTTTCTGGTTTATTTTTTAGCATTTAATTAAATAGTTAACTCTATGGGGTAAGGCAAATATAAAAATATTTGTTTATTTGTTTGTTTTGTTTTGTTTTGCATTTACTTGTTAAACTTCGAAATATGCAAATACGATACTACATTGTATTGTTTTTTTTTTTTTTTTAAAAAAAAAACAAAAAAGCTTTATTTGTTTATTATATGCATTTAAGAAAATAAAACAAACAAACAAACAAACAGATGAATGAATGAATGAATGAATGAATGAATGAATGCTTTTTCTTTTTTTATTAAATACATATAACAAGATACTATACAAACAACATATGGGAATCTCATTCAAATTTATATGGTTTTTCTCATATAAATTTCGTTTAGTATCTAATTACAGTCATATTTATGATTACGGTTATTAATAATAATTAATTATTGTAATATTTATATGGATATTTAAATAAATTTACGAAAATATTTTGTTATTTGGTATTGTCATTGGTTTTAGTACTAACAACTCAATGGATGCTATTCGTTTTTACGTTTAAGATTCTTAAGTTGTATTAATTGATCACTGGATTTGCAAAGGAGATATAAGGACATATAAAAAGAACTTATAAAGAAACTTATATATAATAAAGTGCGAATGCGTATAGATTTACAATGTATAATAGGACTTTATTTATATTAATGCAATATCTTGCAAATAATACAATTTTATTTATTTTATTTATGTTAGTTTTTGGAATATTACTAGTTTTCAAATATCTAAATCAAATGAGTAGAAATTAAAGAAATTAAAGTTCACTAAAGATGGAAAAAAAGCTGATTTCATACGTTTTGCGCTTATACAGCATAAATCGGCCGTTTTTGTTTTTCCTTACTATTGTCCATAGCAACCGTAAATCGACGTTTATAGTTTTCAAGAAGCCATAGAAAGCAAGATTACTATAATAAGTTATTATAATAATAAATATAATATAATAATAAATATAATGTAATAATAAATATAATATAATAATAAATATAATATAATAATAAATATAATATAATATAACAAACTCTGATGACTCTGAATTGGTTGGGACTCTGAATTAGTCAATCTTAATTTTGTCTGTTTTGGAATTATATTATTCTGCATTTGGATGATTTAAAGATCAGTTTCCATGCCAATATGCGCAGATATTTCCCAAATATATAAATTACTTCCTAATATTGATAACAATATAAATAGAACAATGCATAACCTCTAATTTCCTCCATATGGTAATAAAAATGGAAAAAACAGAGAAATCTAAAAGTGTAATAGTGAATAAAAACAAGGAAATTAAAGGTTCGTTTGAACTTTCAGTTGGTACGGAAAAAGAGCTGTTAAAAATTGGAAAAAAAGCAGGTTTTGTTAATACTAAGAATGCATTAGAGGTTGCAAAAAAAGGATTTAAAAGAATTAAAAGACCTTCTATAGTTTTAGATGAAGATGTTTATACTGAGGCGATAAGTAAGATTATTGGTCGTGATTATTTCCCAGATATTAATGAAATGAAATTAAAATGTGCTTTACTAGATGCACAAAAAAGTGGTGATTTTTTAAGTATAAAGGCTGCACAAGCTAATTTAGAAAATGAGATTAAAAAACGAAACGGTTTAATTGGGAACAATAGTAATAATGGTTCTTGTTTTTTAAATGGGAATAATTATCAAAATGTTGATACAAGTTTAGATTTAGATTCGTTTTTAGCAATATATACATCTGAAGATAATGCTTCTTTTAATGATATATTGGATAAAAATGCGCTACTACGGAAAGTTGAATATGCTTTAATGCATGGTAAGACACAAACAAAGATAAAAAGTATTGAATCAAATGAAAATATAGATAAATTAAATCTAATCGATAATGATAATATTATTACAAGTAGTAGTTTAATGTTTATCCCTAGTGGCGATTATTCTAATAATCAGGTATTTTTAAAGAAAGATGTATTAAATCGTGAAAACACAAGATTTCCGGATAAAGAATATGAAAGAACTAATGGAGATTCTGTTTATCTAGGTGGAATAGGTAATTTTAGTCCTAATGAATATGAAGAACCAACAGTTGCTGGATATGGATTTGTTGATAAGGATGAGTGTGATAAAAGAGTTTATACAATACCTGCCAAGTCAAAAAGAGAAATTTTACATACTAATTTGGTTAATAAGAATAAAATTAAAAAAATGAAAGAAAATAGATTGAAGGATTTGGTGACAAGGGATAATAAACATATAACGCTTACTCCGGCAGCTCAGAGGATATTGAAGAGTATTAGAAGGGGGTCTGTGAATAAACAGATATAAAATTATGTACGAGCTCCATATATAAACATTTATGTACGTAGTACATAATGTTAATATATGTTATTGTGTATCATAGTATATATATATATATATATATATATGTATATATTTGTATGTATTTGTATATATATGTATTTGTATATATGTATAAATGTGTATAAATGTATATATATGTGTGTACGTACAAACTCCAATCAATATAAATATACAACCATGCCAATAAATACCTACAAAATAAAATTTAACAATAAAATGTAACAATAAAAGCTAACAAAGTAAAAGAAAGAAAGAATAGAAAGTATGATAAATAATAAGATAAATAATAATAATAATAGTCAACAAGGCATAAACATTAAACTCAAACATAAAGAAGAAAGCAAACTAGCGGCAAAAACACCGCAACAAATGTTTGCACAACCTGACATGTCAGGTTGTTGTTGAGGTTGTTGTTGTACATAGACGGGTTGTTGTTGAGGTGGATAATTATAAAAACGACCGTCGTAACCGGCGTAACCACCGCCGTAACCACCCTGTTGATTTTGATGTGGGTTGTACTGATGTTGATAATTTTGTTGATGGTTTGAAGGATACTGTGGATAGGGATTATGACCGTAAGGAGGGAATTGAGGGTGTTGATTTGGTGCAGAATAGTAATTTCCATTATTAGGAGCAATCGTATACGGTTGATTGTGATTTGTTACTGTGTTTGTTCCTGTATTTGCTGCCGTATTTGTTGCCGTATTTGTCCCTGTACTTGCTTCATAGGAAGGTGGCGGTTTTTCCAACTGTTGTTTATCGGGCTGTTAAGTTAGTAGAAGATTAGGAGGTTAATAGAATTGGGATTACTTACATTGGAAGACATTTTGGTGTGTTTTTATAGTGTTTTTAGTGATTTTTATGGTGTTTTTAGTCCTTTCAGTCCTTTTAGTCCTTTAGTTTTAGCTCTTTGTTTTTGGTTTAGTCCTTGGAGTAATTACTAAGAGGATTTATAAGTTTTTTTATCTCGTTGCTATAGAGATGACGTACATTTGCGTTAGGTGTATATAGTATTTTTACAATGTTTTACGTTTACGTTTACTGTGGGATACGTAAAGAAGATAATTTTTTATTATATATTAATAGTATAAACTGCCATAGTTACGAGCATTTGTGCATACCTATAAGAAGTTATACTCTAAATTGTATGTTTATTATATACTAAATTGTATACTAAATTATATGTTATTGTATGTTTATTTATTGTTTATTTGTGATGTGTTGATCTTTATGTACTAGAATACTATAGTAAAGTCGTTGCTAGGGACGTAATACTTTGTAAAGCATGCTATATGTAGAATATATAGAATATAGTATTGTATATATTGTTATAGTAGTAGATTTTATATAGTATATAATGTATTATACAGTAGAAGAACAATATAGGTTATAGGGAGAATAGCATAGGAAGTAATAGGTAATAATTTAAATAATAAATGCTATATAATAGGTAATATAGTATATGATATAGTATAATTTACAATTTACAATTCCAATTTACAATTCCAATTAACAATTTCAATATAATGTAAATACAATATAAATAATATACTATACAATAGTATATATTATATACTACGTACAGTAAAACTCGATAGAATAAACATTTGTATACATTATATATATAATAAACAATATTTATTTATACATATATTTATATACATACATAAATTTTACATATACATGTATTTTACACATACATATATTTATATACCATTTACTTAGACATATTCTATATACAATTATTATAGAATAGTATTATATACTATACTATAGTATTGAATTTTATATTATATTATATTATAGTAAAGTGTAATATAGTTTACTATAGTATGTTATAAAAACTTTCTATACTGTATTATTCTATACTATTATACTATACTATGATATACTATAGCATCTATAGTATACATAATACTACACTATAATAATAAACTATATATACTATACTATATACTACAAATAACTATACACCATAATACTATATACGCTATACTAATTTAGTATTATACCATAATATAAAATACTATATACTAAAATACTAAAATAATATACTATATTATATATAAAATATGTAAAATACTATATATACTATAATATAATATATACCATACTATATATACTATAATATAATATATACCATACTATAATATAACAATATACTATAATATAATATTATAATATAATATAATACTATACTACAATATACTATACTATATATTATACATACATTTATTATACATATAATATACATACAATTAATTATACATGCTTATATATATATATTTACACATACATATCATTCATTTATTTTCTACCTACATATCATATACATACCATATTCTATAGTTCCTCAAGTATTATAGAATAGTATTTTAAACTATACTATGCGTTAGTATAGTATAAATAGTATACTATAGAATTTTATATTATAGTATAGTAACTATATTATAGTATAAAATATTATAATATACATTCTATACTATACTATATTCCATAATACTGTATACTATATTCCATAATACTGTATACTATATACAAAATACTATACTATATGTAATATACTATACTATATGTAATATACTATACTATACTATACTATACTATAATATAATATAGTATAGTACAATACAATAGTATATAATATATACTTTGTATATATTATACACCAATAATAAAACTAGATAGAATAAACATTTGTATATATTATACTACATACATTTAATTATACATATATTTACAAATACATACAATTAATTTACTTACACATACATATACTACTTACATCTCAAGTATAGAATTTTATTATGGTATACTACGATATAGTTTATTAATTATATATACTAAAATTCTATACTATATATATATAATATAATATACTATAATATACTATTATATAATATAATATACTAAAATATACTAAAATT
>JAJMCZ010000056.1:0-66030 GCA_030573245.1 Ascobotryozyma americana | reverse complement strand
GATTATATATTATTATATTAAATTATTTATATTATTATATTATATTATATTATATTATATTATATTATATTATTTATATTATATTATATTATATTATATTATATTATTTATATTATATTATATTATTTATATTGCATTATTTATATTATATTATATTATATAGTAAAATACTAATACAATTAACTTGTGTTTTTCACAGAATAACTTTGTATAATACAATTGTAAATAAATTGGTTGTTCTAAGGAATATACAGAATAACAAAGGGGACGGACGGGCATACATATTATTAAATAATAATATTACTAATAATTATATTGCAAATAATATATCAAACATTGGGCTTGCATAGACGAGTTGTGGGAATAAGCCGTAAAAACACTGCATAGCAACGAATAAACAGACAGACAAAAGCATACAATGACTGGGGGAAACAATGAATCAAAATTTTATGTTAAAAATAAAGCTGCTGAATTCAGAGCAGATTTAAAAGCTACCTCTAGTAGTAAAAGAACAGTCCGGCGTACAAAAGAAACATTAAAAAAAATTTTAGCTAATGTTACTATGGCGAACAATGAAATGGTTATGCTTTTCCCAGAAATTATTGACGTGATGTCTGAAAGTAAAAATTTAGAAATTAAAAAACTTTGCTATTTATTTTTAACCCATTATGGAAAAGTCGTACCCGAGCGCGCGAACGAAGCTTTACAAGTTCTTTTAAAGGATTTTTCATCAACTGGAATGGCATATTCAAGCGCATTAAGATCATTGGCTTTGCGTACAATGGCTTATATCAATATCGATGAATATAATAACGCAGTTGTCAGCTGTTGTAAAAAAGCAATAAATGATAGAGATGCATATGTTCGTAAAACAGTTGCTTATTGTGTTGCAAAAGTTTGGGACCATGCAGCAAAATTAGTTGAAAATTCAGGATTGATTCAGTCAATAAATGAACTTATTGAAGATGAAAATCCAATGGTTGTTTGCTCTGCTTTAGCTGCTTTAACTGACATAACAGAAAAAACCGCTGGTATGAAACTTACGTTAGATAAAAACGCTAGTTTTAGAATTGCTCGCATTTTACCTGATTGTAATGAATGGAATCAATCTTATATTTTAACAGCTCTAATGTCCTACACTCCAGAAACTATTCAGGATGCTGCTTCTTTAGCTGATGAATTACTTCCTCGTTTGCAACATTCAAATACTGCTGTAGTTTTAGGTTCTATTAGAGTTATATTATATTTAATGAATTATATGAATGATAATAAATCTATTCAGCTTTTATATCATAGATTTGGTCCTCCTTTAGTTTCTTTACTCAGTAAACCACCTGAATTACAATTTGTTTTGTTGAGAAATTGCTTTCTTCTTGTTCAAACACATCCAGAAATTTTCGAAGATGATATCACCGTATTTTTTTGTAAATACTACGATCCTTCTTACATTAAGAATACAAAATTAGAAATCGTATTCCTTTTGACGAATAAAAATAATTATAAACTAGTTTTGCAAGAATTAGAAGAGTACGCAACTGAAATAGATGTACATTTTGTTCGTAAAGCGGTACGTGCAATTGGGAAATTAGCTATTAAAATTGATCAAGCCGCCGATAGATGTGTTGATTCTCTAATGGATTTAGCTCAGACAAGAATCACTTATATTGTTCAAGAAGTTGTAATATCAATTCAAGATATTTTAAGAAGATATCCAAATAGATATGAATCAATAATACCTAAGTTATGTGAAAGGGTGGATTCCCTAGATGATCCTGAAGCAAAATCTGCAATCATCTGGATTGTAGGACAGTATGCTAGTAGAATTTCTGACGCCGATAAATTAATGAGTGATTTCTTAGTCACTTTTAAAGATGATCCTTTAGAAGTACAATTAACCTTGCTTACAGCCACTGTCAAATTATTTATTCAGCGTCCTTCTAAAAGTAAAGAACTCGTTCCTAAAGTTTTAAAATGGGCAACTGAAGAATCAGATAATCCAGATCTTCGTGATAGGGGTTACATGTACTGGAGAATGCTATCAACTAATCCAAATGCTACTAAAAAAATTATTATGGGGGACAAACCTACAATTAAATTAGAAAACGAAAGGTTTACCACTTCACTTTTAGAAGAATTATCATTAAATATGTCGACTATAATTTCTATATATTTAAAACCTCCGCAACAAATTTTTAGGGGAATTAAGCAAAAACAGTTAAAGTATTCACCTGCACTAAATAAATCAATTTCTACAAAGCTACTTGAAGATTCATCTGTGCAGCGGCAAGTCTTACAAGCACCAAAACGTACATCTTCTTTACCTAAAGCTCTTGCTTCTGATAGTTCTAATATTGCACCATCTTTGCAACCTAGCATGCCTACAAACTTAATTCATCCAAGCACATTTAATTCCACCTCTCCTTTAAAATCGCCCTCTAATGTATATGCAGGTGCAAATAAAAGCAGTCCTTTTTCTATATCTAGCAATAGAAACGCACCACCGCCATTACAGACTGTCGGAATATCTTATTCTCGTTCACCTGTAAATGTAGAGCCTAGTTCTGCAAATAGCAACCCTCTTTCGCCCCAATTTGCAAGTCCTTTTTCAAATACACTATTAGAATCTTCAGGTAGTCAAGGGCTTTTAGGATCTTCAATTGCTGATCCATACGCCGCATTATCTACATCCAATGGAATAAACTTGCTTTCCGGAGGTGTAGGAGCAAGCATGTCTCCAAGCACCACAGAATACACAGAATACAGTAAGTCTTATAATACAAATTTAGCTTATTCAAACACCACAAGATATAATCCTAATCAACAAGCTTATTATCAAAATTCAAGTTTTTTTCACATTAATGGAAATAGCAATGGCACTAATAATATACAAGAGCAGCAACCACAGCAGGACTTATTATTTTGAATCTTAAATTAAAATTATATAGTTTTTTAGTTTTGCTTTTTAATAAAGATGTATATATTTGTTTAACTTATTATCTTTATTTTTTTTATTTTATTTGAGTATCATATTATTACAATTGGATAATAAAATATTTAATTCAGTGTGAAGTTTTTAATAGTTAAAGGAAAAAAGAAAATTAATGAGCACATGAAAAATACAACATATTATAACCTATAAACAAAACCTAAAATCCCTAAGTTCAAAAGCAAATTAATTGTACAAATTAATGAATCTTATTAAAAAAAAAAAAAAAAAAAAAAAAAAAAAAAAAAAAAAAAAAAAAAAAAAAAAAAAAAAAAAAAAAAAAAAAAAAAAAAAAAAAAAAAAAAAAAAAAAAAAAAAAAAAGCAATTATATAAATAAACCGAAAATAGAAAAAAAAATAAATAAATAAGTGTATATATAATTCAGTATTGTTACATTAAAATACAATGTGAGGAGCTATCCTTTTCTTCTTCAAACTCTTCAATTTTGTCATAAACGATATGATCAGTAGTAGTGTTATTTGATATGTAATAATTAGAAGTATTATTTACTGTGTGATCATTAGAAGTGTTATTTACACTATTATCATTAATAACTTTAAGATACTCCATGTTTTCTTCATTTGCAAAATTTCTCTTTGGAGATAAATTAAAAGTAAAAGATTTCTCCGATAAGGTAGAAGCTCTTTCACTTTGTCTTTGCACTATCCGTGATTTATTAATAATACTTAAATCAGATCTCTTTCTTGTCGCTGGAACATTTTTTGAAACTTTGGTTTTTGATTTTATATCAATATTATTCTTTTTCGCTTCAGATTCGATATTTTTTTCTTTATTTAAAAGTGCTTGGTTACTGATAATATTGCGATCCGAGCCCATTATTTTATCATTCAACAAAGTCTCATTAGCAAATGAGTTGGCCGTTATATCAGATATCTTTTTTTTTTTCCTTGTAGAATCCATACTAATACCATCCAATAACTTGCTTGTTGTGTCTGACCGTAAAACATGACTTTTAACTACATCAGACTTTTTAGATTTTCTTTTATTATTTTCTATCGGTTTAAGTTTGGGAGAAGAATTAAGCATATCTTTCATATTTTGAGGCAAATTTGAATTTATATCCTCCTTTCGTGGTATACTTATAAGCCCAGGTAGATCTTTAGATTTATTCATTTCATTATTCTGTGGTTTACTTTTCCTATCTAAATTCTCAAAGGGAACATGGTTTGAAATATCTAATGGAGCTCGCTCAGAAAAGTTGATTTTGTCTTCCACTTGAGAATCAGTAGTTTCCTTATGCTGTTGTTTTCTTGACCTTAAATTTAAAAGTATTTTGTTATCATTTGGTTCATTTATAATTTCATCTTTTTTTGTATTGTCATTTTTTACACTAGTGCGTACCGTGGTTAGTTTTGGATTGACATTAGCTGCTTTTCTCTTTTGTGATAAAGTGGGTTTAGGAAAACTTTTCGATTCCGAGCTTTTAGTTAAAATAGTATCATGCTGTATTGCTTGAATATCATTTCTTAAAGTATTATTTGACACTATATTATTCTCAACCTGATTAACGTCTATTGGCCCATTAGTTTTAATTAAGTTTTCTGGCGCAAAGTAAGTAGAATTAATTTTATTTGGCTTTAAAAATGGTATAGCTGAGAGTTTCCCACTAGACGTTGTAAATGTAATACCATCAGAATCATTTGAATCGGGAATGGAATTAGACTTTGAAGTCTTAAAATGTATAGTATTGTCATGCTTTGGAGTAGAAAAGTCTGTAGGAATTATTTCTGAAACTGGCGTAAATAAACTAAAAGGTGGCCCGTGAGGATTAACGCCATTATCAGAGTTACCAAAAAAGGAATTTTTCCCACCAGAAAAATTAGAATTATTATTAATTATGTCAAATCTAGGTTTGGAAACTACTCTAAAGTTAAAATCAAAAGCATCTGTATTAATTTCATCAGTATGTTCTATTTCATTTTTAGAAAGTGATCTTCGTTCATGTTGTATATGAAATAATTTTTCACAATTTTTTTGAAAATCGAAAGCTTCTGTGTTTATTTCCCCATCATAATCAATTTCTGCTTTTGAAAGTATGCGTTTCTCTTCGTTTCTAGATAAAACTGTAAAGTTATCCATAAATCGCTTAGCATTATTCTGTGGAATTTGAGCATTTAGCTCATCCAGGCTAAGTCTGCTTCTTTTTTTAGTAGCAGAAAGGGGTTCAAGATTAGGGATAAGTTCTTTAGTAGTGTTTTGCAATAAATTTGTAATTTCTATTGACTTTGATCTTGGCCTTGATACTGTATTATTAAGTTTATTAAATTCTATTAATTCATATAATTTTTGCTTTTCCTTTAAGAGCCTATCGTCTAACCCTATTATTTCTTGGATTTTCCTGTTTTTCAAATGTCGAGATTTTTCCGCTTCCTCGGATTCTTCTTTTTTATTATTATTATCTATTTTTTTTGCTTCTTCGGATTCACTTCCTTTTTTACTGTCAATCTGTGTCCCAATTTCGGTGGATTCTCCAGATTCTGTGGTTTCATTTAACTTCTCTGATTGTTTTACGTCTTTAGTTGCTTTAATATTTCTGCGAGTTTTTATATTCATATTTTTAACCAAATTTTCATCTTTTTTAGACTGCTTATTCTCTTTAATCATTTCGGTTCTTTTGTAACCACTGTCTAAAAGATCTACTCGAGAAGAGTTCTCAGCTTTTTCTAATGGAAGAAACCTTTCTGTCAATTTTAAAGGATGTATCAAATCATGCTTTTGAACATATTCTGGAGACTGTATTGAAGTATTATCAGTATGCTGAGATGAAGGCTGAACTTTAATTTTAATTCTCAATGGGATATTTTTATTAATCTGAGGCTCTGCATCTTTTGAACTTTTTTCATTCACCGTATGGGGAATTAGATCCTTCTTATTATTTTCACTTTTATCTAAAGAAAAAGATTCAATTTTTGTATCTTTCTCGTTTATTAAAGACAAGAATATTTTATTAACTTTATCTGATTTTTGAGAGTCGTCATTATTTTGAGAAAAGGTTGTTTTCATCCTAGGAGAATCATTATCTGATGGGATTCTTTCTGGTTGAACCTCTATTAACTCGCCATTATCATTAGAATTTTTAAAAATATTTAATTTTTCAAGTTTTCTGTGATTTTCCAGCAAGGCTAAACAAATCTTTTCATCTTTTTTATTGGATTGTAAACTTGGAAAAGTATCAATTGATTTGTGGTTATTAAAATTTTCTAAATTGGCAATAAGTTTTGGTTTAGAAGGTATCGGATATGTCTCTTTTGGGGAAATATTTGAAATTAATGGCGACTGCTGTTTTCTATTTTTGACAAACGCATCCTCATTTTGTAAATTTTCATTCTCTGTAGGAAAAGAATTGTTTATAATAGAAATACCAGAAATTTTCTCGATTATGAGTGCATCCGTATTCTGTTCCGAATGTTCACTATCTCTAGAATCCGGTTTATTTATTATGTTAGATACAGGCTGTCCATATCCTCCTTCTTTTAATTCATTTATTAACTTTTTGCTTTTGTCATCAAAATATGAAGAACTATCTGATTTATAATTATTCTCGTCTTGGGTCTTTTTTGAATATAAGTTAGTATTAAAATTTTCATTTTGTTTTGAAATTTCTAGTGATTGTTTTCTTTGTCTAGTATTAGGTGTATTAACATGGGTATTCTCATTATTTTTCTTCTGTAAATTATGCAGATATTCAGGGGAATTATTATTATTTAAAAATAACATATCTTGGATGCTATCATTTTGTTTAGAACTATCTTTTGAGTATAATTTAAGACGCTTTGACCTATGTTGTTTTGGTGTACTTTCCGGTGTAGTCGGCTTTGAAGAAAATGCACTAGTTTTTGATATTGATTTGATTTTTATTTTATTGGGCACTGGGGACTTTATAATGGAACCATGCCTTGTTTTTAAATTTTGAGAACTTTGATCTTTGAATCTATCAATTTTTAGAACAATAGGTTTTAAATGAGAAGACGAAGAGCTATTATCTGAAATACTATTTTGATTTAAAACTCGAGTTTGGTTTGGAATCGAATTCCCGCTAAATATTGGATCTTTACTCGTCATTGATTTTTGATTTGAAATTATCATTACAGTGAACACTCTCAAATTTCGTACCTTCGTCGGACTGATTTAGTATGCGGTTTGAAAGTGCTGCGCAAAATTGGTAACACCTAATATATATTATATAAGATGTTATATAATATTATGGTTTTTTGTTAATTGTTTATGGGTAACTGAATGTCATTTAATGCAAGCAAGGTTTTGTTTTTTTTTCTCAAAGTATTTTAAATTTTCTAATTACTACTGTATAATAAAATAACTCTTTGGTAGATATATAAAAGTAATACTATAAAGATAAAATGGTAGTAATATAATAATAAAAAAATATAATTATCCAATTAAGCAAATAATATAAAAAAAAAGAAGAAAGGAAAATTAGAAAAACTAAGGAAATAGAAAAAATAAAAATAAAAAATAATAATAAAATAATAATGAAATAAAAATATAATATAGAAAAAATAAAAATAAAAAATAATAATAAAATAATACAGAAAAAATAAAAATAAAAAATAATAATAAAATAATAATGAAATAAAAATATAATATAGAAAAAATAAAAATAAAAAATAATAATAAAATAATAATAAAAAATAATAATAAAATAAAAATATAATATAGAAAAAATAAAAATAAAAATAATAATAAAATAATAAAAAATAATAATAAAATAATAATAAAAAATAATAATAAAATAATAAAAAACAATAATAAAATAAAAATATAATATAGAAAAAAATAAAAAATATCTAGTAAATGAAAACAATCGTAAATTCGTGTTTTATATATTATAAAAAACATTGCCTGATGAATAAATTCTTTGTCTTACATACTAACACGAAAAATTCACTTCATTGAAGAAAATAGAATTTCATGAAAAATTTGAAGTATAGACTTTCGCTTTAGAGTGTATTGTAATTCCAGTATAATTAAATACGCTTCTATCTAAATTATTTCTATTTTTACCATTATTACTTACTATTGAGTTTTGTTTAAGTTTTTTTAATTTTTCCTATATTAATTTCAATAATTTTAGTACCATTCATTTCATATTTTTCATTTTTCATCATTCTTGTTTTACTTAAAATCTTAATCTGTTTTACTGTTTTTTATATATATTTATTTACCTTACACATAATCTTATACCAAACAACTTTTACTTTTGATTTATTTAAAATCTATCGATATTCTCTTTTGTTTATGCTAAAGGAGAAGTACTTTATTGTATAATCAAGTCTATCATTTTTTAAAATATAAATTATTTCTCAGGTAAATAAATTTCCTTACAATAATCCCATAACAAGCAGATAATATGTCTAATGTGTTTATAGATAATAATATGATAAAAGAGATTAAAATATAATTTTTTTCAGATGTGAATTAACCATCCTTTAAAATATTAATGTAAAAATACAAAAACAAAAGTATTAAATAAGCCAGAAATAAATTAACGAATTTATTTCAGAGTATAAAGCGGTGTAACTTGTGGTTATTTACATTTAAAAGTTCTCTTTTTCTTGTTCCATAACTTTCGCCATTGTTTTAATACGTGTGCATTTAATTTTAAGTACTTATAACTAATATGTTTTTATTTTAACTTATTTTAACTTGTACATTTATTTAATTATAATTCACATCTTCAAAATTAATAGATCAATTAGAATAAATAAAAAAGTAAAACACTATACATTAATAATAATCTATATTTCCTTGTATTATAAACAATAACAATTAAACTAACTCAATTATCATTTTCCAGCAGCAAAAATTTGATATTGCGAAAAATAGTTTTTATAACATTTTGAATTCAAAATACACATTTTCATGTTTAGTAACAATTGTAAATCTTTTTACAACATAAATTATTATGTAAATAACGTAAGAGTATTAATATTGATGTTCAATTGGGTATATATTATTATAAAATCTACCACTGGAACTAAAGAAATACTTTAAATGGCATGAAAAGCAGTAACTCATGTCTTTAATGGCTTTAAGCGATCAAAGTTTCCTGGAATAGTTTTTGTATCTTCTGGCATTTATTGATTCAAAAATTTAGAATCCCAACATCTAAACTATTCTTTATTGTTTTATTTTAGAAAGTTTATTTGCTAAAATATAGAGAAAGTCTAATCAAAAAATAAAAATTTTTAATATAGAAATATTTTTATAACTATCTACAACTCCAGTAGAGCTTATAATTATTATTCTCTTTAGATGTCTTTCTACATTTAATAATTCTACTATAGTCTGTGTAATGTTTTTAAGTGGTTTTTCACAAACATCCTCTGACACTATATTTACTAAATCATAACCAAATTGGAAATATAGTTTTCCACCTATTCCAAATAATATAAATCAAATTAGTTCCTCCAATTAAACAAATCCTCAAAATTTTGAAGGACTAAAGCATTACCTTGAAATATATCCACATTTTTATAAGGGTGGTTTGAGATTTTCGTCCAAAGAAAAAGAGTAGTCAGTAACATAGAAATGTGTTTTATTTATCTCAAACTTGTATATATGTATATAAATATATATATTATTTCTTATTTAATATTTATTTTTGTTATATATTTTATAAATAAATATTTAATTTCTATTATATATTATTTCTTATTTAATATTTATTTTTGTTATATATTTTATAAATAAATATTTAATTTCTATTATATATTATTTCTTATTTAATATTTATTTTTGTTATATATTTTATAAATAAATATTTAATTTTTATTATATATTATTTCTTATTTAATATTTATTTTTGTTATATATTTTATAAATAAATATTTAATTTTTATTATATATTATTTCTTATTTAATATTTATTTTTGTTATATATTTTATAAATAAATATTCAATTAAATCCATTTTCTCTTATGTCAGCTCATATTAAACGACAATCACATTTCCGAATAGCTTGTAAATGCTTATTTATATAACGGAGATCACTTGGCAGATTAAAAAAATATCTTTTTATTAGGCATCGGTTATATTATCTTAATACTAGCATTTAGTGATTATATCTATCACAATTCAAAATATATATTTTAGTTCCGATATTTAATTCACATTCGTCTATTTATCTACGAGCCTAAATACGTTTATAGTTTTTATCTTATTTATATTGACTAAATTATCTACGTTATTTACGAGCAAGAGTAAAATATTACTATAAATAAACCAGAAAGAAGGAGTCTTATATAAAAATAAATAATTATAACATAGAAAAAAATATATTAAAACGAAAGATAATTGGTTTATATAAAATAAAGTAAATTACACGATATCGTATTATATATGTATATATATATATATATACCTTTGATGACTGCACAGGTACAATAACGCGTGGTCGTACCTGACTGATATAGACTGATTATAGTTTAGTTAATATTAGGGTTTAGTTGCATACTAAAGTACTTATTATTATTTAATTCTTTAATAATTACATAGTTATTGTATTGAATAAGCACTTATTTTTTCTTTATTTTCTAATGTAAATATTTATTCTGAATCTACTTGTTTTCCTGGATATATAGTATAAAAGCAATATAACATAAAAACAATTTATACTATACAATATAAATAATACCCAATATATAAAGTAATATAAAGTATATCGTATCCGTATTATTGGTTTCTATAATTTATATTTTATAGCGTTAATAGTATAATACACTATATTCATAATATGGTATATGGTAAAATATTTCATCCCGTACTCCCACGCATGCGGCACATTCGGCTAATAGGTAATCGGCTATCACACTCCGTCAGCAATATGTTTCTATAGCTACGATATCGACCCGGATAAATTTTCCTTTGGCTTTTGTTTTTTCTTCCTTTTGACGTCACTAAGTTAGTTTTGGCACAACTTTATGCAACTAATTTATCCTTTAACAACCATTGATAATTTGTTTTTAATGCTTATTTGACTTTTGTTTAGTATATTGTTATTTATTCTTATCTCTTAATAGTTTATTTACAAAAATGTCAGCAGCAACTAATTTTAGCTCCTTTTCGCAGGCAACAGACCTTCCTTCATGGTCAAAATTACAAGATTTGTATGAATCAGTAGGTAAAAATATCTCTCTTAAAGAAGAATTTGAAAACGATGATAAGCGTTTTGCAAAATTTTCACACGAATTTAAAAATTATGATGGTTCGAAAATTCTTTTTGATTTTTCAAAAAATCTTATTAATGATCAAATTATGTCTCTTTTACTCGCCTTGGCAAAAGATGCTAAAATTGAAAATCTTCGTGATGCATTGTTTGCTGGTGACCATGTAAATTTTACTGAAAATCGTGCAGTTTATCATCCAGCCCTTCGTAACCGTGATGATAGAGTTATGAAAGTTGATGGTGTAAATGTCGCTCCTGAAGTTGATAGAGTTCTTCAACATATGAAAGAATTTAGTGAAGAAATTCATTCTGGAAGGTGGTTAGGCTATACTGGAAAAAAAATTACAAATATTATTAATATCGGTATTGGTGGTTCCGATTTAGGTCCTGTAATGGTTACTGAAGCTTTGAAGCCATATGCTTTAAAAGGTTATACTGTTCATTATGTTTCTAATATTGATGGAACTGCTCTTACTGAAGCACTTGCAGTCTCAGATCCTGAAACTACTATTTTTACTATTGCTAGTAAAACTTTTACCACTTTAGAAACAATTACAAATGCAAACTCTGCTAAAAATTGGTTTCTTTCTCATGCACGATCTCCTCAACATATTGCTAAACATTTTGTAGCTTTATCAACAAATAAAACCCAAGTTGAAAATTTCGGTATTGATCCAAAAAATATGTTTGAATTCGAAAGTTGGGTTGGTGGAAGATATTCCGTTTGGAGTGCTATAGGTCTCTCTGTAGTATTGTATATTGGTTATGACAACTTTGAAAGCTTTCTTAAAGGTGCTCAAGCTGTAGATCATCATTTTCTTACTACTCCATTAGAAAAAAATATACCCGTAATTGGTGGTCTTTTGTCAGTTTGGTATAACAACTTTTTTGGCGCTCAAACTCATCTTGTTGCCCCATTTGACCAATATTTGCATCGCTTTCCAGCTTATCTTCAACAATTATCTATGGAGTCTAATGGAAAAGGTGTCACACGTTCAAATGAACGTGTGAAAGTATCTACTGGTGCCATTTTATTTGGAGAACCTTGCACAAATGCTCAACATTCATTTTTTCAGCTTGTTCATCAAGGAACTAAGCTTATTCCTGCAGATTTTATTCTTGCCGCTAAATCTCATAATCCTATTGAACATAACACTCATCAAAGATTATTAGCATCAAACTTTTTTGCTCAAGCTGAAGCATTGGCTTTTGGAAAATCTCCAGAACAGTTACGTGCTGAAGGAACCGCTGATAAGCTTATTCCTCATAAAACCTTCTTGGGGAATCGTCCAACTACTTCTATTCTCACTCAAGAGATCACCCCAGCAACTCTTGGCGCTTTAATCGCTTATTACGAACATTTTACTTTTACTGAAGGAGCTATCTGGAATATAAACTCTTATGACCAATTTGGTGTTGAGCTTGGTAAAGTTCTTGCTAAAAATATTGCTGGAGAACTTTCTTCTAGTGCTCATGTCACCTCACATGACTCTTCCACTCGTTCCCTTATTAATACTTTTAAAGACTGGGCAGAATATAATTAAGGTAGATATTTTTAGTGGTTTTCTTAATTTTTTTTAATATGAAGGCATGACGTGATTGTTATTTTACTAGTATTTGTATTTGTTTTCCCAAACACTTGGATTCATTTTTAGTTTATGCTTTTATTTTTCAGTCTATTTTCACATCATTATACAAATTATAAACAAATTATATATATAAATATATATATATATATATATTTATGTTATTAAAAATAAAATTTAGAATTTATATAATAAAATATTTTGTTTATTTTGTAGCAAATGTATATTGGTAAATAAAATGCACTGAATATAATATAAAAAATATATACTCTTTCAAGACTAACTTGTATTAAGGAACATCTATATTGTATTGTTTTTTATGTAGGTTATATGTATTTTTGAGCGTGATCATCTACGAAAATATAAATAGTTATCAAAACTATATATTAATACATAAAAAAGTATGTACATATGTGCATATTTAACACGAATCTGCTTGTTTCTAAGGTTGCCAGTTGAGGCCAAGATTAATACTTCCCAGTCATATTGCCATACTGCTTATATGTATCTGTTATAATATCTTGATTTGTTTCTTAATAAAGTATTAGTTAAGTTTACAAAATAAGAAGCATATTATCCAATTTGTATTCAATAACGTAGGTCTCCTAGATTCGCTTAGAATAATATTTGTAACCTTATTACACTCTAAACCCTAAACTTGGACCTCGTCCATATTATTTTATGTCTGAGAGGCGAAGCTTATATCTGCAACTGAGGTTAAATAAAGAATGGTCTGCTTGGTCCGAGTAGTGCTCAACTCGACTAAATTTACCAACTCAAATCGGTCCAAACAAATTTAGATAAATTCTATAAATCTATATGCGAACATTATGAATTATTAATTGTTATTGTAGAGAAAAAGTAAAAGAATATATCTTTAATTGAATATACTGGAGAAAAATGATGGTTGCTACGAACATTGGGAAATCGGAATAAATAGTAGAGTGATGAATCTACTAAATTGAGCTGATTTTAGTCGAAACGATTTGGTCGAGCTGATTTTAGTCAAGTAAAATTGAGCAACTAAATTTTATTCGGACCTTATCTAGCTTTACCAGCAACCGTACTTGTATCTCATTGGGCTGATTCAACTTAATGAAATTACAGGGCTCTTAAAACGCGGTTAAGGCCGTTATGAAAAATAAAATAAAGGTTCCCATAACAACGAGGTACTTTTTCATTGTAGCAGGATTATTAGTGTGTTAGACATACATATGCAATTAACTTCAATTGCAATCAAAGCGAACAATAATTAACGTTTAGTAAACTAAACAGAAGTAATTTATATATTTTAAATGTAATGTAAATAAGTAAAAGTAAAACAAATGCACAATATTAAATTATTTTTCCACTATAAACTTTAAAAACTTAATTTTTTCTTATAAAGTATATATGGTATGCATTCAATTCTAATATATATTGACATAGAAAAAAAAAAATCTACGATTTACTATAGGCATGTTTATAATGTGGAAGCATACGTTTTCATCAAACGATTTTGGAGAGTCCTGATCGTAAATATCAAGTAATTACGACGTATAAACATACAGAGCTCGTTCAAATCGGTTGGGCGGTTGAGAAAAAAGTCTATTTTTTTCTCCAAAACCGGGTAAAATAACATGTAAATCTGCTAAAAAAAACATAAAAAATATTACGTAATCACAAGAAGAATCAAAAAGAAGTTGACTAAGCATGTTGCTATGGTACTTTTGAAAAGATGATGGAAAGTTGAATGAAAGGTGATGGAGCCATGAAAGAGAAAGATGAGCCATCACCAATTGCTCATCTAATTTTATTAGTGGTGTATGTTATTCAAATGGCTGGTGTAATTAGTCTTTCGTGCATTTAATGTATTGAATATAGTTTGTATCAAGCTTCAAGCTTCTTATGATTGTTATAGCAACGAATTTATTCTCAACCGCGTTTGAAGAGTTCTGTAAACATACGTTGATTTTCAAGAAGTTGATGAGAAGATTATGATATTGACTACATAAAAGATTAATGGACATACAATATAAATGTTAACCTATACTTTTAAAAATAAAAAAAAAAGCATACAGATTCTTATGAATATATAAAATATTTTGTATTGATGTATTAATATTTTGAACTAAAATTCTGTTTTTAAATGGTATACTTATGTTTATTTTTATTCTTTTTTATTCTTTTTGTTATTTTTTTCTAAAGAAAATACAGTATTATTAATTTTTGTTAGGCACTTCCAAATCTTAGACGATTATTTGCTTCTTTTAGAACTGAAGAAGAAGAAAGAAGATACTCTAGGACGGCAGTAAGTTTATTAGCTAGTTATTTACGTTTATTACTTTGGATATTAACTCTGGTAATTTTGTTAGTTTTTCAATTTATTGGGATTTGTTGGTACCTGCGTTGTCTTTAGTTTGACTTCACAAGTTATTTCATCATCGAAGCGTTGATACAAATACTGGGTAATCATTTTTTGATAGTTGTTACAAGTAATAAATTATAAAAATAATACAAATAAATACAAATAAGTACCAATAAGTACAAATAAATACAAAATAATAAATAGTATCAATAAATATAAATTTACCATCGTTTAAAATATATAACTTATGTGAATATGTAATTAATAATATAAATTAAATTACTATTGTACAAAATATACGATCTTTAAAGATAAAGATCTAAAACTATTCAGTTTCATTATTTTTTATTGGATAAATAGATTGAACAATATCATAATAAGTTGGTTTGTAAATATATGCAGATAAAAGTTCAACAGAATTATTTGGGATTGTAATGTAATCTTTAATTATTGAAAAATCAACATTGATTTTATAATTTTCAATACCTATAATAGAAGGAAAAGAATTATTAAATTGGGGTATGTAAAATAAAGCTATCCACACAGAGTCAATATATCTTGCAATAGAAACAATTTTAATATCTGTTAAAGTTTGCATAGAGGCCATTGTATCGATATTACTATATTTTAAAGGTGTACAATTATCAATTAAAATCTCAGTGACCATATTGAGATGAGATAATCCCGATGTTTGTGTTGTTTTGTTAAATAAATCTAACAGATAAGGTTTAAATTTATCATCAATCCTATAAACAGGTTTTTTTTTTATAGGAAGTAAACTTAAGTATTGCATTAAAAGTTTTTTTTTTTTTTTTGATAAAGATGGATTCATGTTTTTTGAAATGTATTGATTTTGAGAATTTATTGTTTCTTTAATAAGTTGTAATTCAACAGGTACTCTAAGAGACATCGATATAGATGGTACTAATATAATATCAATAGTTAAAATTGGGTTTGAATTATTTTGTTCAATTCTTTCTTGATTTAATAATTTTGCATACTCATTTAAAGAAGTTGTAAAATATGTAGCTTGCCAAGCTCTGTCTTCATACATTATTAAAGATTGGGCATTTGTAAAATAAGATAGTAAAAGTTTTGTATAATAATCTTTGTAAATTTTTGTTTCAATTGGCTTTGCAGGGATTACATTTGAAATTGAAGAATCAGAGACATGTTGAGCTCGAATTGGGGTTGGTTTTAAAACTACCATATCAAAATGTAAATCTTTTGAGATTAAGATTTTTGAAATAATATCAGAGAAAAGATCCTTCTGTCTTCCAGTTAGTAGAACAGAAAATGTATTTTCATCTGTTGAAGATTTTCGAGCTAGATCTACTATATTTTCATTCCACCAGCCTTTCCAACCATTTAAAGTTTCATTTTGAAATCCATTTCCTGCTCTGAGTATTGGCCGTGGATCTCTCCACCAACCGCCTGATATTATTTTTGTAGAATCACATAAAAGATTACATGCTGAAGAAGTAAATAAATTTGAATTTGGTTGTGGAGATTTAAATAATGTATTATCAAAATCATATAAATGAATATGTTTAATTAAAGAGCTTTTTGGAATAGGAGGATCTGACGGAAGACCGTATTTTTGGATTTCTACAGCGATATCTATTTTACACATTAGAATGATACTAGTTGAGTTTCTCGCAATTGAGTGTATATATATATATTTATTTTACTATTTGAGTGTGTTAATATAAATGTGTATGTACAAGTGTATGTATATGAGTATGTGTATATATTTCTATGTGTATATAAATTATTTACTATTAAATTACTGATTTCTATTTTATAAACATACTTTCATTCAAGTAAGTAAATGGTCGATGATTAAATAGTTGAATTATTATATATGAATATCAAGAATAATATGTAATAAGTGTTTATCAGAAGTAGATTAAAAAAAATAGACAAACATTATAATAATAAAAATAATTAAAAGTATAGCAAGGGCAAAAATAATAACAAATAATTGTTTTATATTATTTATTAAGTTTCATTAATACATAGTTAACGTTAATGTTTTAAAATCATAAAACCTCAAATTCTTTAACGACAAAAATTAATAATTTTACAATATAATAAACGATAATATGCCGTATATGTATGTATATGCCGTATATGTATGGTATGGTATGGTATGGTATGTATGTATATGGTATGTACGTATATATGTATGGTATGGTATGTATGTATGTATGTATGTATGTATGTATGTACGTATGTATGTACGTATGTATGTTTGATTAAATTATCTAAAGAATAAACATTAATTTGCAAAAGATAATTATTGTAGAATAAATAGAATACAACAATATTAAAAGACAAAAAAAAAAAAAAAACTCCAAAATAGCTACAATAGAAGTGAATCAACCAACTAAGGTTTTTATTAGTGTTTCCAAGAAAAAAAAAAGCGACCGGTTGCTAAGCAACGTAAATAAATTATTTTTTATTTTTCGCATAAATATATATATTATACATATTTATGTCAAAATAACACATTTCTAATCAGTCAACTTTCTAGTACTTTTACATTACGGTGCTTCACATATTAATAAATAGGTAGAAAAAACACATATTCAAATATTTGTTTTATATTAATTATTTAAGTGAAAAGGTAATACATCACCGGGTAATATCTATGAAAACTACTACATTAACGTGTTCCCTAGCAACAAAAACACGCTCTATAAACTCGTATTTATAATTTTATTTTGTTTGTTTACATTATTTGTTTAGGTTTTACCTTTTTTATTATTATTATTATAATAATATAATTATAATTTTGTTTTCTTTAGCCCTCACTACGCATATTGACAGCTTTAGAATACAAAAAAATAATAATTATATTTATTTAATGAATACACATTATAATAAAAAATAATAAAAATATTATAATTTAATATAATAATAATAAATTAAAAATATAATATAATATAATAAATACATATAAACAAAAATACCTCTTATAAGTATAACAAGTAGTTAATAAATGAATTAATTTATTTTTAAAAATATTGATTCGTTGTCATTGTTTTGTTTGTTTTTACCAACCACAAATATTAAAAAATATATTTAAATAAATTATAAAAAACGTGCAATGTCTTATTCTTCAAAAGGTAAATATTCTAATAATAATGTGAATGGTTTCACGCAATTTTATAATCCGAATTCTACTTTCTCGGCATATAATGATTCTACAGAAGCATATCCTGATTCTCTTTCTCAATCTATGAGAACAGTAAGTTTCGATGTTTTATATTTGTTATTTGTTATTTATTTGTTCTTTTTTTTTTTTAAATTATTTTTTAATCATTATTTACTATTATTTATTTTTTATTTACGTTGTTTATGTCTTTATTTTTCATTTTATTACGTTTAATTTTATTTTTTAATTTTTATTATTCGTCAATTATTAATTATTTATTATATATTTATATTTACTTTTTATTTTTTATTAATTAATTGTATATTATTTATCATTGAATAATTAATCATACTTATCGTTTATTACGCACATCTAACCTCACAGAATGAATCTCTAGATTCAACCGAAATACAAAACCGTGCCATAGCTTCGCTTATAACTCCTCCTCATCCTATACAAGCCGCTTATGATTATTCAAATGATAAAATATCTGCAACCTCAGAAATACAAGCCTATTGTAAAATCGCTGGTCCAAATTGGACTTATTTTGTGCGTGATTTATCCGTTATTATAGGAAGACCAACAGAATCTTTAGCATCAAATTTAAACCCACAACAACAACAACAACAGCAACCACGGATAGATATAAATTTAGGTCCTTCAAAAGTTGTTAGTAGAAAACATGCAACCATTCAATATGATTTAAACAACAGATATTGGACAATTACAGTATTAGGGCGCAATGGACTAAAAATTGACAACACTATTTATAAACAAGGGACTATAAGATTAACTGGAGGAAACATAATAGAAATATCAGGAATACAAATGATGTTTGTATTGCCAAATAATATTTTATCAAATCAATCTTATTCTCATCAAAACTCAATTGAAAGTTATAATGGTAACTCAGCATATCATTCTCCTACAAAGTATCAATCTCCCTCTTCAACCACAATTCATAATTCTTTTCCAACCCATATACATCATAATTCTGTATACAATAATCTGCCTAATACCACAGATATTTCGAATTATAATCAAAATAACAACAGTCATAATACAAGTATCGTTTTTAATAGCAATCTTGGTCAAAATAACATCAATCATTTAACCAGTAATAATCAAAGCTATAATCAATATAATCACCAACATAACAACAAAAACTATCAAACTAATGAAAATAGCAACAAGACAATCAACAGCAATCATAATATCAATAGCAATAATCACAATTTAGACAACATTAATCATCATTTAACAAATACTAATCATAATTTAATTAATAATAACAACACTCTTTATCCTCCCCCTAGTTCTGACTCAATTCTTCATAATACTCCTATAATTCCTGAAAATAACATGACTTTTCCAAATCCACAACCACCACTTTCATATAATAAATTACAACCTCAGAATTCTCATTTATCCTTTCAATTTCCTCGTCCAATATCTACATTTCACCAAAATCAACCTCAGAATCAACAGCAGCAATATCTTCATAATCAACTTTCTTTCCCACCTTCGCAAAATGCTTTAAATTTATTAGATTTGCAATCACAAAGTAAACAATCTCAAACTCAGCAACCAACAATAAATCAAAAGCCAATTTCTAATGCGCAGCCACCAAAAGATGAAAATTTTAGTTTATCCTATCCTCGCGGTGTTGCTATAATATCGAAATCTCAAATTAGAGGTGTTAATCTTCTTTCTTCATTAGATGAAACAGATTTAAGCGTTGATGATGCTAAAGATATTAAACCACCTTATTCATATGCTACAATGATAACTCAAGCAATATTGTCATCCTCTGAACAAATGCTTACTTTGCAAGGGATATACGATTGGATATCTTCTCACTACTCTTTTTATAGACATTCTAAATCTGGATGGCAAAACTCTATTAGGCATAATTTATCTCTTTCTAAAGCTTTTGAAAAGATACCTAGACGATCAGATGAACCTGGTAAAGGTATGAAATGGAAAGTACTTCCTGAGTATCAGGAGGAACATATAAAGAGACTTCACGAAGGTGATTTGACGAAACGTCGCTCAGGTATTCAATCCACTTTTGCAAACCCTATATGTGTAAAATCTTATAAAGAATCCAAAGGAATGTTTCCTGATGGTATTGTTCCTGGTGTAAGGCGAAATAGTACAAATAGTCCTAACTCTATGTTACAAATGAATTCTTATCAATCAAATCAATCAAACCAAGTGAATGAAAATACTTTTTACACACAAAATTCACAAATTATTAACCACAAATCTCCTGTACTTTCTCCAACTAGAGCACATATTGAAATGACTCCTAAATATTTACCTAATCTACAAACATCCATTGCACGTTCCCCTCTTGATTCGCTTACTGCCGCAGCAGCTGCTGCTGAAGCTGCAAGCGTTGGTGAACGATTGATGATTAAAACTCCCCCGCGATCCGCAGGAAACATTATTCCTTCCATTCCGTCGAATGTGTATTCTCCAGCATTAGGGCCTGAGGCTGGGAGTTTAAATTCAAATATGAATATGCCTATAGACCCAACCAGGACGTCAAGCATAACCGGCAATACAGCGAGCCAACTAAGGAGAGGTTCTTCAGGCTATTTTACTTCTTCCAAACAAAATTCTCATAATAATAATGAGAGAAAAGGAATATTTTCTTATGGTGATATTTCATTGTCTCCTATATCATCTCCTTCGCAAAGATATCCTGTTGCTCCATTGGAAGCATTTACACCCGGGAGAGGCGGAAGTAAGTCAAATGGGGATTGGCAACATAATCTACATAATCAACAGCAGGATCATCTACACTTATCAAATATAAATATGACTCAAAAAATCAACCCATCTTCAACATTTACTTCATTTAATGTTAAAAAAGAAGATACATCTCGACTTGACCTACTAAGTCGATCTTCTGAAAGCCGTTTGTTTTCTACGAATAAAGATGGAAATACCACAGTACAGGACAAAAAAAATATTATGAAGATTGAAAGTATTAGTAATAAATTACTAGACCCCAATAAACTTGAGCCGATCAATAAAATTTACAATGGATCTTCTAATAACAATAAGGACAGTGGTAATAATGCTAATGATACACTTAAAAAAAGTATTAATGATAGTAATGATAATATCAATAATACATTTGACACTGACAAAAGCGCAGAGCCATCGTCCCCATTGGATGGCCATAACGAAATCAGAAACTATATTGACACTCCTAAAGGGCACAATGATAGACATTCTGTATATGAAGTACTAAATGAAAATTATCGAAGAAAAAAAGATGATTTGAATGGAAATGTTGATGATAATAACAATGTTAAGACACCTGCTCCAAAAAAACGATTTTCATTAACTGGACCATCAGCCGATTTGACAAGTTCAGCAGAACAGAATGATAATACAGAAAATTCCACGTTTCCTAGTATGCCAGTTGAAACTACAACACCAGCACCATTAATTAAAAGTTCATTTCAACTTGCTCCTCCGTCCTCTGGACAGCAGCAGCAGCTTCCATCATCATATTTAAATTCTTCTCCTGCATCATTATTTTTTCGGTTTATGCCGCTTTCTACCACACCAGCAAGAACAACTGGTGGTTTGGGAATACCGGGTAGTGCAGGTGGAGGAGGCGGATTAGACATGGGAAGCATTGGATTTGGACACAGTGCTGCGAGTGTTTCTGAGAATAACAACTCCTCGGCAATTTATGAATATTCACCTTGCAAGATTTCATCCCCGAGCATTCTAAGTAAGCTTGTTAGTGGCAACCGGGGCGCAATTGGCTCCTCAACACCTAGCAATTTTGAAAAGAAGGAAAACAAGCATAGATCACAATCCAGTATCAGCTCAGGTATTAAAAGAACCAGAGAAGAAGCTGATGCAGATGATAGCTATGTAAATGACACTATTGTTGATTCCCTATCTAGTATTGACAAAAATAATATTGATAAAAGCTGTAAGGATGGGGATAATTTTAGTGTAGATGAGATTAGCAAAACCCTAATTTTACATTCAGATGAATTAAAATGTCAGTTAGAGACAGGAGATAAAGAAAATGTTTTGAAAACTGCAGAAGTTGACAAAAGCAATGAAGGTGGGAACGATGATAACACCGAAGCAAAAAAAGATACATTTTTAGGCAAAATAATTAATAAGGAGAAAAAAAATGATAAAGAACAGACCAAAGAACAAGACAAAGAGAATAGGAAAGAAACGGGAGAAGAAAAAGAAAAGGAAAAGGAAAAGGAAAAAGAAAAAGAAAAAGAAAAAGAAAAGGAAAAAGAAAAGGAAAAAGAAAAGGTCAAGGAAAAGGAAGTGGGCACGGCAAGTCCTGTTTTCAAAAAACATAAATCAGAACAAAGTATAGTAGGTAAGTCCGGACTGAATGGGGAAATTGGCAAAACGAGTCTTAATAGTACTACAGTTTCTAAAGATTTGAGTATAAGTAATAATAAATGGAAAGGCTTTAATTTTCGAAGCAACTCAGCATCTTCCGATGAAATACAAAGCAGTATAGGATCATCACCTATTTTCTCTGCAAGGTCTCGTGATACTACGATTGATACATAATTTTGGTTATTTATTATTATACAAGGTTTGTTTTAACTTATTGGATTAATATTTGTTTTCGATAACCTTGATTTGTTTGTTTTAATTATTATATTTGGATTACTAGGGGAAGGAAGCTTATTTATTATATATAGAAAGAGGAATTGAAAGAATTACTATGACATTTTTTTTACTTTCTTTTTCACTTTTGGGTTTTTAATATTTTCATATTTTTTTACGTTTTAATTTGTAATTTTTAATTTTGTGTATTTTTTGTGCATTTTTTTGTGTTTTGTATTATATTTATTGGGATAATTTTATGAATTCACTGTAATTTAATTAAAGAAAATATTATTTAAGTATGTTTTAAACAAAAGTTATCATTAGCGGAAGAGTAAACGTAGGATATAATACACTATAATAATGAATGAATTAGGACAAGAAAAAAAAAAAAAAAAAAAAAAAAAAAAAAAAAAAAAAAAAAAAAAAAAAAAAAAAAAAAAAAAAAAAAAAAAAAAAAAAAAAAAAAAAAAAAGAAAAAAAGCTTATACAGTATTTTACTTATTGACGAAAAGCATCTCATGGGATACATATATGAATTAATCTGTAAGACTGAAATATAAAATTGTTATTGATATAACTTTATACTTTCTGATAACTAAATAATTTCTTATTTATGGATTTTATGTATCATTTATGTAATTTTATTTATTTGCTCTTGTACTAAAAGACAATAAAGGCTTATTTACTTGATAATAAAAAAATTTAATTTAGATTTAAAAATATAAACTTACTATTGAACAAGCTAATAATATATTGAAGTTTTAAACTAGCAATTATAAGAATTTAATGTTCAAATAAAAAAGTAAATAATAAAAAGAAGTAACAAATATTTAAATTAAAACTTCACAATCAAATCAAAGTAAAGTAAATAAATATAAGCCAAGTTATGTAGAATGTACAGAAAGCTAAGTGTGAATAATAACTAGGACTTGGTTACTATAGTTTCTATATATTAAACCTAACCTTTTTATATAATTGTTTTAATATATTGCCAACCCTATGACTCGAATAATTAGCACTAAAATCATAAAATCATTAGTGACAAATGATTAGTTAATTGTTTTGAGTATATAACGAGTACAGGAGGGGTTAATATTAAAAAAAGAATAATTTACATATTTATGATTAAGAGTGACTGAGACAAAATATTTTATTTACGCGTTTTTGTTATATTGATTGTTATTTTAGATATATATTGTATAGTGTTTTTATTATATACTAATAGAATAAGTGTTTTATGAGAAATAAATACATTTGTAATAATGGAGGGGGGAATTATTATTAATATGGTTAGACTTTTTAAAATTACCCGGTAATTTTATGTACCTGTCGCAACCGCCTTTCCTTACCTAATTGATATATAGGTATGGGATATTCTATCTTAACATATATATATATTATTTATATTTTGTTTATAGTTTATTCTCATATATTATTTCTATTTTGTTTATAGTTTATTCTCATATATTATTTATAATTTATTTATATAATTCATAAACGCGTATGTGAATATGTTAGATAGGTTTATATAGTTGTAGATTTTTGCAATAAACAAGTAAAAAACTGTACGGTATATATGTAATTACGAGTATTTGGGTTATAATTATATTTACCAAAAAGGTAAAGTCCAGATTCCCAGGCACGGTAAAACACATAAATAATTGTAAAGTAAACAAACGAAAAGTATAATTAACATAAACAAGCAAAAAGTATAATCAATATAAACAAAATAGAGTAGTGTTAATATTGTTTTATAAGGAGTAAAATAATTTTAATTATTTTATTAATAGCTTAGAATAATATATCTCAATATTTTCACGAAATTCACGGTTGTCGGTTCAATATAATAACCGAAATTCGCTGACTTTTGTATTTTTTTTTTCATTTTTTTAATTTTTAATTTTTTTCGCTTTATGTGTTGCTAGCCAAAGTTGCCTCTGTAGTAATATTTTTTTATACTTATTATGAGATTTTATCTAAATTTGTTTTGTATTGCATAAAATCAGCATATTTCTTGTTAATTTAACTTGACTGTTTTATATATTTGTAGTTGATTTCTAGTTAGTATTTTTATTTTTATTTTTTATTTTTTATTTATTTTTATTTATTATTTATTTTTATTTATTATTTATTTTTTATTTATTATTTATTTATTATTTATTGTTTATTGTTTATTACTGTTTATTATTTATTTTTTATTTATTTTTTATTATTTATTTTTTATTATTATTTATTATTTATTTATCATTTATTATTTATTTATTTATTATTTATTATTTATTATTATTATTTATTATTATTTATCATTTATCATTTATTACTTTGCGATATTATGAGCTCAAGTTCTATTAGCGAAGTTCCGTCTCGGCGATTTTCTTCAAATAATCCATTTCGTCAATATGTAGAAAGTTCTAAGAATAACACAAGTACGAATGCAAATACGAATACAAGTACAAATACAAGTACAAATACAAATTCTAATCGGCGTTCGCCGCCTACACTTCCGTTGAATAGGCATAAAACTACGACAAGGTTAGTATATGTTTATATTTATATTTATATGTACTATAAAAAATTATTCTATGCATATACATCTATTTATACATAATAATTTTAGTTTTATAGTATTTATATGAGATATTTTTATATATATTTCATATATTTTAATTATTGTATTATACTTTATACTTTATTTTTTGTATTTACATTTATTACTTAAATTTTTTTATTTTTATTTTTATTTTTCTATTATTTTATTATTTTATTTAAACTTTGTTTTGTTTTATTTTTTGTATTGTATTAATATTTTATATCTAATTATCTATTTATATATTTATTTGTTTGTTTTTATTTAATTTAATTTACTTTAATTTATTTTAATCTACTTTAATTTATTATTTAATTTTATTTTAATTTATTTCAGTAATTTCATAATTTATTATTTAATTTTATTTTAATTTATTTCAGTAATTTCATAATTTATTATTTAATTTTATTTTAATTTATTTTAGTAATTTCATAATTTAATTATTAATTCATTTTTATTATTCATTTTATTATTCATTTTTATTATTCATTTTATTATTCATTTTATTATTCATTTTTATTATTCATTTTATTATTCATTTTTATTATTCATTCTAATTATTTATTTAATCTATTCTATAATTTGTTTTATTTTTTCATACCACATCCATTTTCATAATATATCTAACCTTCTAGAAATTCAACCAACCCGTTTGCTGATAGTATGCCCCCTTCATTACACAGGTCTTTATCAGAATCATCATCTTCTTTTACGTAAGTCACATTCTCATATTAATTATAATAATTTTGTTAATGATATCACAGTTTATGCTAACAAATGTATAGAGATACTGAAAAAAGTTTGAAAAATTTAAGCCTAAAACCCTCCACAGATTCCCTCCCAAGATATACTTTAAAAGATGAAACCGGTACAACAAGAAAATTAAGTTTAAAATCCTCAATAGATTCTCTTCCAAGATATAGTCTAAGAGATGAAACTACTTCAGCAAGAGAAGCAAGGATAAAATCACAAAGATGGCCTGTAGAAAAATCAGTTGAAAGAGTAAAACACTCATCTTCTTCTTCCTCACGAAATCGAAGCTCGTCAGATCCCTCAGTAGTAGCAAGGTCTTCAAGTTCAAGACATGAAAATGATAAAAGAAGATCTCAAAGCAAATCTGCTACTAGACATAGAAGTCGTATACAAGACTCTTCTTCTGCTCGTACTAACTCTGTAAGAGACGGCCTTAAGCATTCTTCTACTACTTCTTCTCGACATCATCGGAAAAGAGGAAAAGATATACCAGTTGATACCATAGATAAATTAGATGTAACTGGTTATTATGGAAAAGGAACATTTCACCATGATGGTCCTTTTGAAGCCTGTACCCCACATAGAAATAAAAATAAACCTCTTGCCCCTGTATTAGCCTTTCCATCTGATGGTGCAAATAACTCACTCACAGCTTTACCAAAAACTGATTTGAATAATGATATAGATAATTATGCAGGAATCAATACAGAAGCTTACGCAAACTTTAATAATTATCCTGAACGTAAAAAATCTGATATGACAACATTTGATCCCTCTTCTAAAGTTGATCCTATATATGGTGCAGAATCCCTTGGATTAGGTAGATCAACATTTTTAGACGGTGCGCCAGCCGCACAATCAGAAATAAATCGTGCAACCGAAGAACGTTTAAGTGCAGGTGCAGCTGGCCTAGGAAGAACTAAGTCTTTAGTTCAACGTATAAAATCAATTAAACGTAAAGATTCACACGTATCATATAACAATGCTCGAGAATCTTCTGCTCGAGAATCTGCTCGAGAATCTGGCCATAATCACTCTCAATCAATGTCGTCTACTCCCTCTAATACCAACTATCGCAGATCTAGAAGGGCTTCTGCAGATTCTGACTTATCCTTTAAACCGGAGGTTTTGCACATTTCTACTAAGAATTCTGAGGGATTTTGATTTTTTTTTTCACATAAATTTTTGTTTTTAGTTTTCTCTATTTATTTGATATATATTATATAGATATATCTTTGTTTCAAAAAAAAAAAAAAAAAAAAATTACGAAGGAATATTGAACGTTTACGGAAAGGAAAATATTATCTATTATCAATTTGTCTATTTATTGTTTTGTATTTTTTATTTTTTATTTTTTTATTTTATCGGTTTTATTTATTTATTTATTTATTTATTTATTTATCTATTTATTTATCTAATTATTTATTATCTATATTATTATCTATATTATTATCTATATTATTATCTATATTATTATCTATATTATTATCTATCCTTCTATATCATGTTTATGTCCTCCATTCTATATATATCCTCTCTTTTTCATTGACAATTTGGTATTTTATTTTACGTGAAAGCATGATGGAAGCTGTTTACCCTTTTATATTTTATTTATTTTCAACCTTTTACTTTTTGTTTTTTATTTATTCTTTTTACCCATTCTATTTTTACATTTTATTCTTTCTTTTTTTTTTTACTTATTATATTTTGCATCATTTTAAGTACTTGACGGTGTGTGTATATTTCAATATTTGTTATTTACTTTAGTTGCTATTTACCTAGTTTTCTTCTCATATGTTAAACCGGTACATAGTCAATGTATTTTTTTTACTATTATAAATTTGAATGCAATACATGAACTTTTTTATGGTATTATTTTCTGACTGTTAACATAATAAACAATAAAAAATGCATAAATATATAATGGAACATAAGTTATATAATTAAACTATTAATACTTTGAAACTAATAATATAAAATGAATTAAGAAAGTTTATTACATAGGGCATGCCCATTAATGGGCATGCCCTATGTGATAAATTATAATTACGACGGGCATTGGACATACACTTCCGCAGATAAAATCACCAAAGCTATTTACAACTATAATAATAATAATAATAGTAAAATAATAGTTGTTCAATACATTATGAAACATAGCGAATTCTATTTTTCTTTTTTGGCAGGAGCTGGAACAATTATAGGATGTTATACAGTTTTTGGTTATATAAAAAAAAATATTATAAAAAAAGAAATACCATCTTTTAAAACGATTAATAGTTTAAACAGCATTGAATCAAATAATGAATTTAATGAAAAAAAAGCAATGTCATTATGGGATAAATATATTATTGAAGAACAGCAAGCTAGGAATATAGCATTTTTAGGTTATGAAGGAGTTGAAAAATTAAGAAATTCATTTGTAATCGTTGTTGGTGCTGGAGGGGTTGGATCTTGGGTGGTTACGATGCTTGCTAGATCAGGTATTGGGAAAATTAGAATTATTGATTTTGATCAAGTTACTTTATCATCATTAAATAGACATGCGAATGCTACGTTAGCTGATGTTGGAACACCTAAAGTTAATTGTGTTTCTAAACGGGTGAAACAAATTATTCCTTGGATTGAAATTGAAACATTTAATGAGCTTTGGAATATGGACAATGCCGATCGGTTATTATTATCTAATGATGGTGATGGTGATAATAGAATTCCGACAATTATAGTCGATGCTATTGATAATATTGATACAAAAGTTGATTTATTAGCTTATTGTTATAATAAAAAGTTGAAAGTAATTTCGGCTATGGGTGCAGCTTGTAAATCAGATCCTACAAGAATATCAATTGGCGATATTTCGTCATCAAGTGAAGATCCATTATCTAGAGCAACAAGAAGAAGATTAAGGCTTCGGGGTATTACAAGTGGGATCACAATAGTTTATTCCACAGAAAAACCAGATCCTCGTAAAGCTAATTTGCTTCCTTTACCTGAAGATTCATCTCCTAATGAAATTGAAATGCAAGAGAACTATGGTAAAAATGCGGATGAATTTGCAATCTTGCCAGATTTTAGAGCTAGAATTCTTCCTGTGCTTGGATATATGCCTGGCATATTTGGTTTATCTATTTGTTCTTATATAATAACAACTATTGGGGAATATTGTGTTGCCCCAGAGTATGTTCCAGCTCGTGAACGTAATAAATTTTATGAATCAGTTTTACAAACAGCACAAAAGCAAGCTTTATTATTAGAAGGGCGTAGAAGAATTTCTATTGATATTAATTCTACGGCATATTTAGTGGAAGAAGTGTTTAGGGGAAGAAGTGTAATTTCTGGTGAAAGTACACGTCTTGCATTAACGAAATGGGATCCAAATGATGATCGATTACTTTGTGTTGAAAATGCAGTTTTAATGACAAAATCAGAGGTTGCTATACATACAAAGGAGATATTAAGTGGGAATAAAACTTTACAAGAACTATATTCTCCCGAGATCATATCTTTGGTTAACAGGCGATTTAGAGAGGAGAGGAATTATGCTAGGTGGAGGTAAGCTAAGCTGGGTGTGTATGTGTATGTGTATGTGTATGTGTATGTGTATGTGTGCTACATATTTGTGTATTTTGTATATTCTGTATTATATGTTTATATATTTTTTTATAGTTTAAAAAAAAAATACTTAATTATATCTAAGTAGAAGTAGAAGGATAGTAATATAATAATCGCCAAAGTTCATCGTAAATAATAACCCTATTCGATATATTTACATAAGTATATATTGTACATTTTCATACTAAAAAAAATGCAGCACAGTACAATTTAATTATAAAATAATAATAAATAATAAGAATGCAAAATGCATTCTATGTTGAATAAAAGCGATGCTCCTAGCAGTTTACAAACCGTGTTAAAATTTCTAGAATTTACAGAAATTTTACCATGTGAAGTTACTAGGGTTATGAATTTAATAAACGAATTAAACCAAGTTCAAATAGGTGAGCCAAATGAGTTAGTTAACTTAGGAAGTGTTTCTAATTAAAATATTTATTTTGCTATTAATAGATATTTTATATTGTGATAATAATGATCTGTTATAACAAACCCCATACTCTAAGAGATACTAATTTACAGACCAATTATCAAAGGTACAAAATAAATGCAAATTAATTCAAAAGAGTGATTTACCTGATTCGTCTCTTTCAGAAGAATTTAAAAATGCACATTGTTTATTTAATATGATGCATTCAACAAGTTTAGTTGCATATGAGAAAAGTAAATGCTTAACCAATTTATTACAAAACACCCTTTGTACTATTAATTCAAAAATAATGGAGTATGAAAATGAATATGAAAGTAATAAATCTATAAAACAGGTTAAATTATCAGATAGTTATAAATTTGATTACTATAATGATTCTTCTATAGGTTTAAAATTAGACAAAAGCGATACTTTAGGTAGGGGATTTGTGATTAATTATTTGCATATATATATATATATATATATATATGCTTTTTAATTATTTGCATATATATATATATATATATATATATGCTTTTTTAATACATTCATACTCATAACCATACTAACTCAATCATTCAAGACACTCCATTGTCAATGTTAGAACAATTAAACAATTTAAAAAAAAAAATTTCATCATCTTCAGATAATTCTTCAGAATTAACTACACTGGATAACAATCTATTTGTTCATTCAGAAATTACTCATGATTACAATACAAAACTGGAAAATGATACGCCAGAGAAAAAAAATGAAAAGCAAAATAATCCCAAAGAAAATATAATTAGCATAAAACTCAATTTAAAAAGACAAAATAATGATATTATAAATGACATTGAAAAATCTCCAAATGATAAAAAGATAAAATTATCATTCGAAACTAGGTCTAAAAGATCTGCTGCTATAGGAAATTTAAAAGATTTCGAAACCGAAAATACCCATACTAACAAAAATAAAAAAAATACTACTAATAAAAATAAAAAAAATAAAAAAAAAAATAAAAAATCATCACATGATGAAAAGTTATATTGTATATGTAATGATATCTCTTATGGAGAAATGATAGCTTGTGAAAATACTTCATGTGAGAAAGAATGGTTCCATTTGGATTGTGTAGGTCTTAAATCTGTACCAAGGTCAAAATGGTATTGTCCTGAATGTTCTATTCTAATGAAGCCAAAGGTTAAAAAATAACTACTACGCTATTTGTTATGTTGTATGTTTTATTTCATATACATGGATATTTTTTATATATTATTTATCATGTGAATGTTTTTAATAAATAGTATTCTATGGAAATAAAATGTATATAAATGTATAAAAGACATATTGACTATATAATAAATTACTTATCTGAATCTGATTCAGTTCCAGATCCTTCACCTTCACCTTCATCTTCACCTTCGTTTTCCTCTGCGTTTGATTGGTCAATACCTCCGAACATCCTAGCCATTTCTGCTCCTTTTAGTATTTCTTGTACTTTTTTATTAGATCTATCTGATAGATCTATTGGTTTTTGTTTCAGTTTGTTTTGGATTCTGCATGTTAGTTGAAATTGTATATATTATAGTTATATACAAATATATGCCAAATGTTATATATGAAATATAATATACAGCATGTAAGTAAACAAACAGAGCAATGCATCATAGCATATAGAGATAAGAATACATATATAAATAATATAAATATATATAAATATATAAATATATATAAATATAAATTACATATAAATATAAATTACATATAAATATATAATTACATATAAATATACATAAAAAACTATACAAACCTTGGATCAGCTCCAGCATCGATTAAAGTCTCAACTATGAATGCACCATAATCAGGCTCAGATTGAGAATACCTAGCAGCTAAATGCAAAGGAGTATTACCCTCCATAGGTTCAATTGGATCAACTTCTACACCTTCTTTATCCAGTATTATATCTAAAGCATCATAAGAACCTGTAGCTGCAGCAACATGTAAAGATGTCCTTCCTACAGCGTCTCTTGAATTATTTATTAATTCACTAGGATTTGTAGTTTCAGAAAGAACTTCGTCTAGTAATTCTGTATTGTTTCTACGTGCTGCTTCTATTATTAATTGAGACAATGTAGCTCCATCGGTATTTTCTGGGTTTGAAGTCATATTTACTAATTACTATTTATTTGTGTTTGTATTTATATTTCTATATATGTTTATATTTGTATCTATGGTTTTTTCTGGAATTTAATCTGTTATACCAGACATTAAAAAAAAAGAAAATTTATAAAAAAAAATAAGTAAAAATAAGTAAAAATAAGTAAACAATAAACAATACAAATAAATAATAATATACGCAATAAAATTTTAATAAAATAATAATAATGCCAATATCTACTTATTAAAAAATTATTAAACAAATAAAAAATTCATTTTAAATTATTTTTATAGCTTCACCATTTCCTCTAGATAATCCCAATCTTGTTGCTATGCAGCTTTACCTGTTTTATATTGTAAACCTGATTTCAATTATATTTCTTTTATATAATATTGAAAATACAAAGTTTATACATGTAGAAGATTGTATAATACAAGTGTTATATTATGGTTTGCCATAGCATATATATTATATTATACTATTATTTTTATCTTTTTAGCTAAATAAAGTATTATTAGTATTATATTATTTTATTAGTATTATTATTGTTTACTATTACTATTAATTAATTATATTTTTTATTTTTGTTTATTTTTATTTATTTTTATTCATTTTTATTTATTAATTTTTGTTTATTTTTATGTTGTGGTTAAGGAAAAGATAGCATTTATTTGCAAGTATTTATTATTTATTTATTTATTTATTTATTTTTTTTTTTTTATTTATTTATTTAGCATTTATTTATTTATTGTTTATTTATTTATTGTTTATTTATTTTAATCTTTTTATTTTTTATTTTTCCCATATGTCAAAATTTGAATTTTTATTTTTTATTCTATTATATTGCATTTATTGATTTATTGATATTAGCATTTACTATTTATTTCCTTTTCTTTATTTTGCTATAGGGAGAAAATGGAAATTTAAGTTTGTCTTTTTTTAATTAGCATTTGTTTATTTATTATACGTAGTATAATAAATATTATATTTTATTATATATTATTTTATTATTATTTTATTATTTTATTAGTATATAATTATTTTATTAGTATATTATTATTATATTATTTTATTATTATTATTATTATTATTATTATTATTATTATTATTATTATATTATTATTATTATTATTATTATTATTATTATTATTATTATATTATTATTATATTATTATTATATTATTTTATTAGTATTATATTATTATTATTATTATTATTATTATTATTATTATATTATTATTATATTATTTTATTAGTATTATATTAGTATTATATTATTATTATTATTATTATTATTATTATTATTATTATTATTATTATTATTATTATTATTATTATTATTATTATTATTATTATTATTATTATTATTATTATTATTATTATTATTTTATTATTATATTATTTTATTATTATTATACTACATATTCATACATTCAAAGCTATTTCATGTAATTCATTCTATAAAAAATAAGTTAATATACGTTCTAATGTAGATATATATATATATATATATATTATTATGTCCATTGTATATCCATTGTATGTCCATTGTATGTCCATTGTATGTCCATTGTATGCTTCTGTATATCCATTGTATGCTTCTGTATGTCCATCGTCAGTATCCCATACATGCCCATCAGTAAGTATATCACCATGACAATAAAATCAATTTCTCAAAATAAAAATTTAATTCATACCGTACAGTAAATAAATCAAACTTTAAAGAAATTATTCTAAAATCTATCTAACCCTTTTGTAATATCAGAAAATAAATAAACATAAATAATTTTTTTTAAATAAATAAATACAAGTAATAAACAATATACTAATATAAAACTAGTATATAATATATAAAAATAATAAATAAATGAGCAAAAGAAAACATGAATCGTCACACAATGAAAACTTTAGAATTGCAGAATTAGAACAAGAAGTGGTTATTGTTACAAAATCATTAAAATCTAATGATCAAAATATTAAAGGATTTATTGATTTAGTAAATAAAGGATTTTTCGAAATATATATACAAGAATGGAAAAAATCTATAGTAGATTCTAGATTTTCAACTTCATATTCTTTAACTATTAATTGTATAAATTTATTAAATGCGGTTTCAAATAATAACCTTTTAGAGAATCATATTTCTCAATTTATTACTAAGTTATTAAGTGAACCTAAAATTATTTATAAATCTCTCTTTTCTGAGAAAGACTTTTTAATATGTGCTATATTACAGCTTTTAATTGAGATTTCAAAATTAAATAAAGGGAAATATATTTCTGATGTTGGTTTTGCTTTAGATTTTTCTTCAAAGGTATTTCCAAAATTACTTATTCCAAGGCGTATTAATTCCAACTTACAATCTAATGTGAAAACACCAAAAAAACAATTAATTTCTTCGCGAACCAAAATGATTAATTTACTTATTGTTTTCTTTTCTTTTGGATCATTATCTATTAAAATAAATCTTATGAAACAATCAAAAGTTATCACTCAGTTGTTTAAATATATTAATATAGATTCTCCATCAGATATTTATAACTTATTAAATGGTATACAACTTAATATAATCAATGAAAAACATATACCAACTCCAGTTTTGAGTAAATTTTTAAATGAATGGGTTATATGCAAAATAATACAACTTTATCATAGATCAGATAAATACACTTTAATGGATTCAGAAATACCCATAGCAGATATTGCACATGCATTTATAATAAATATATCAACCATTCCTGGCAGAGGAGTATGTTTCCCCAGTAATGGTTGGTATCCACCTAGTAATAAAGATGGTACTAGCAATAATCTAATTGTTCACAATCGGATACTGCTTGAAGTTTTAAAACAGATTAAACCATGGAATAATGAAAAAGAATTAGATTTATTAGTAAAAATTTGTGATGCTAATCCAGAATTATTGCTCCCATTTATGAAAAGTTCTGAAGCGCAAAAGAATCTAGCTTTTGAACCTAAATTATCTTCTTATTGGATTTCTTTAGTAGCATTAATGTCTAGAATTATACAATGCCCAGTTTCAAATAATATTATAAACTCCAAACAGGATAAATTATATGATTTTCCTCCCGAAACTGAGCAGATCATAGAATCCTTGCTTCCTTCTCCCATCTCTTTAAATAATTTAATTAAAGGTATTACAAGTGAAGTCCTTTTAATTAGATTTTTCACTTCCCAAATAATAATATTATCTCTCAAAAAACTTTCAAACATTATTAGTTTAATTGAAAAAAGAAAAGATTGGGATATTTCAATAAGAAATAAATCAATTGCAGATTTGAAAGAAGAAGTTTTAAAGAGAATTCCTGATTCTAATTCTATAATTAATTTATTCAACGCTTCTGTTAACTCGGACAAACCAACCTATTCTTTAATATTATCTGATGAAGCTTTACGAATAATCATATTATATACAAATTTATTTCCAAGACATATTTCTTTTGCAGGAAAACTTGATTTTTCTTCCACTATTTCTCAATATGTAGATTCTATTGATCATGTAATGCAAAACAAATTGGATTCTTTCAGATTGAAAAATGTTTTAGAGATGCAATTTAATTTATTAGGCTCCACCAAATGGTGGAATAAATCAGGAAAAAGCAAGTATTCACTTTTCACTTATTTATTAAAATTAGTTTATTTATTTTCTTATGATAAAAATAATTTCAACAATCAATATTTACATAATTCTATTTTATTAGATAAAATATATGCAATTCTTGGCGAGTTAGTAAATTCTTCTCTTTTGTTTTCAAACAACTTACTGATAAACCCTATAGATTGGATTACATATTCTATTTTCTCTTCGATAGATGCTAAATTAATGAAAGTAGACGATTCTATTTGGGAATTAATTAATGAAACTATTTTTAGAATCATGAATTCTCCTTATAAATATTTGGATGAAAGCATGAATATTTTAAGAGAATGCTCAAATTCTAATCATCAATTAAAAATGAAACCTTTAAGTTCTTTCTTGATTGCTATTGTAGAGCAATATTCACATAATAATTCCCAAGCAGATAAGTTCGTTGCTGGAATAATAGAGGATGGTTGGGCTATTGGAGAACAATTAGACTGTTGCGTTAACTTGATTGACAAGTTATTGGTTTTCAGTCCTACTACTCGAATATTTTCAGAGTTAAAGTCAGTATTTAATTATAAAAGGACCATTAAAGAATTACCTAACAATTGTGATGTAAACTCATTAAAGGAAGAAGGTAATCAAGCTTATAAGCAAATGTCAAAAATTTTTGAAAATAGTAATAGAAATATTCTATATCAGATTATGTCGGCAAACTATGATTCTCTTCATGGAACTTTAAATAACCAACCAAGCAAGATGCAAATTTGTTATTTCGTACGTCGAATGGAAATAATGGCCATTAGTTGTACTTCAGAAGAAATTAAAATTGAGGCCTTATTTATTTCGTTGATGAAAAAGTGTCCCTTCATAATTAAAATAGAATTATTTCCACAAAAACTTTTTTGGGAAACATTATTTTTAAATTTTAATATTACAGAACAGAATACTGTTATCTACAATTTTTCTTTATTTTTAATAAATGAATTGAAAAATATTAAATGTCTTGATGAAGAATATAAATCAATTGCTGAAGTATTGAAGACAAAATCCCAACAAAAAGAACTAGTTTCAAATAAACGATTATTAGGTGTTTTGTCTGATGCGTTTAGAATACTTACAGCAAAGCATCTTTTTCTTATTTGTGAAAATTTTGGTTCTATTTGCAATTTCTCAGAATTTATTGTAAATATAATACTAGAAACAATACTTGATAAATTGCCTTCCGAGGAAATTAATCTTGATATTTCTATTATATTTAAATTTTTATTGCAATTATCTAATAAATTTCCTTATTCTACTGTTTCAGTTTACAACAAACTAATTCCATATTGTAATTCAAATATTAATTTAGATGATTACGCCAAAGATTTGGAAAAATTTTATTTTTCTTCAAACAAAGAAAATTTAGTTTCAGCTGGGCTTTCCTTTTTAAAAAATGTGCTTTCTTGTGATTGTTATATTGGCTATGAAACTTACGATTTAGTGGCAAAACATTGGGATAAGTTTCTTAAAAGATATCCCAACGAATTACTGGAAATTTCTACTTCTATTTTCACAAATGGAAATTTATTTTTGGAAAAGGATAGGGAAAACCAGTACAATAATCATCATATTAAACTATTTTCGAACTCAACTTATTGTCTGTTTATCGAAAAATACTTACTACAACCGAATAACTCGGCAAACCCTAGCACTATTTCAAATGTCGAAGAAAGAAAGATAATAAAAGGAATTAAGAGTTGTTCTAATTATATAGAGAAGGAAAATCTAATTTCTTTCATTGGCCTAATAGTGAATTTATCTGTTGGATCTCTTTCTTTATCTAGTAGGCTATCTATATTACAATTTCTTCTTTCAACTAATCCTTATTTTCCTAAAGAGAAATTTTCCATTTCAAAGGTTGAATTATTAAAGACTTGCTTTATCAATTTTACTCGACTTTTATCGGAAGAAGATATCTTGACGGATGAAATACACAAAGACGTATGGAGTATGATTGATATCTTTCTTAACTCTATAGATAATTTGGAATTTCAAGGGTTTGTAAACACGGTTGATTTATTTTTGGAAATCATATTTAAAAAATGGATCAATGTTTCTGAGTTAATTGATTGTTCTTATAAACTATTAACAACTTATTCCAGTGATAAATATCCTTACACCAAATATTTCCAAATAATGATAAATAATCCTAAAAATCCTTTGCTATTTAAGACTACAGAATATCTTTATTCGACTATTTATTTTCAGATTGCTTCCATTTACCATCTAACATATTTTAAAGAACCAAAATCACTAAGTCATATGAATTCATTAAATAAAATAATGCTTTGCTATTCAGGCACTAGCGTAGTTCATGATATGTTGCTATTTGAAATAATGCAAAGCATTGAAGAAATACTTTGTGTCTCAATTATGTCCATTGTAAAGAGCTTTGAGTTTGTTGATGAACCACTAAACTTAGAGAAAATTCCAAAACCGTTTTCAACTACAAAGGGAGGAATGAACTTTATTATAAATATAAATTTTGTTTTGCATTCTAGTAAGAATTATTTACCTTACAAGGTTCCTATACTTAAAAGTAAGTCTGATCAGATGAAAGATTATGATTTTTACTATAAAGAAAGCTATTTCCAAATGACAAAAGATTTTCCTATTTATTTTAATGAATTTATAATATGTTCTCTAGTGTCTTGTTCGATTTTTGACAGTGAACAAGTTGATATTAGAAAACTTGTCGAAACAAACTGTTTGGCATACTTAATTTCATCTCTAAGTGATTTAAATGTTGATGTGTCAAGGGCTTCTGAGCGTTTACTCCTTGTGGTATTAAAGCATATAAATAATTCGCCTTATAAAGAAAGGATTTTTGTACGATTATTAATGATGAAAATCATTATGCTTTTAGAAGAGCGAAAACAAGAAGGAATAAGTAATATCCCTTCTATTATAGCAGCTTTTGGGTCTAATTTTATAAATATAATAACGAATCCTTCACATGTTTTATATGAAAAGGTTACATTTTACCTAACCAAGAGTCCATCATTTAATCTTAATGAAATTCCTTTAATTGAAGTTGTTAAAAGTGATGAGCACTTGTATAAGACATTTGAATGGTTAATTAGTAATATTGTTAGTGGCTTAAGGACAGAGGAAGATTTTAGACTTTTTAGGAAAATGAGAGTAATGGAGAAATTTCATTCATTTGGAGACTGTGTTTTAACTGGACATAAACTAAAAAAATTGATATATGATATTACTTGGAATATTCAAAATATTACTAATGGGTCAGATTATTTACTTACAAGTGATGGATTCATTTCATGGGTTGAACAGACATTAAATGATATTACAATATTCAAGACTCAAGATAACAAAGGTTTTTTGAATAGGTTAGGATCTAGAATATTATTTTCTTCTTCAAAGGAACACTTTTTAGAATGGACCAATTATGACTACGACAATATTATTTCTCAAATTAATGTATAAATCAAAATTTGTATAAGGACAATAGAATTTGCAGATTATTTATTAATATGTATTATTACGTTTAAAAGTATCTTTATATATGTATATATAATTTTGATAACTAAATATGCACACTACGTTGTTTTTTTAAATTATCTTTAATCTTTTTTATATTATAGTAATTGGTAACTGCTGGTCAGTGAGTTTGTTGATTGTGAATAGATGCAAAGCAGCGAATAAGAAGAAATAATTTATTAACTATATAAACATGTTACGATTCTGTTCAATGTGAGATTTTATAACATAAAGAAATAGAAAGTGTGTTTGTGTGGAAAAGGTGCTTTTTAAGTGAATTCTTCCAATTTAATAAATCAATAACTCTCTCAATTTATCTTGTAACATTAATTATCACGATTTTATGTAAAGTGGTTTTTTTTTAAAAAAAAAAAAAGGTTGTTATAGTATAGAGTTAGGCACGAAAGCGGTTATTTTAATAATAACCGCTTTTGAGTGTTTCTTTTTGGACCGCTCAAATAAGACTCTGGTCCAGAAAGGACCGTATCTAAGGACTGTCGTATTACTAGGTATCGATATTTAATTAAGCTATTTCTTCAATAACATAATCTAATGACATATCTGATTTATTGATTGATATTAAATTATAATACAGAATAAAATGGTTTTTATGAATGAGGTTTAAAAAATAGAGTTTATTATGATGGTTTAATTAATTACAAAATATTATTGTTTGAAAAATAAATAAATACAATAGAAATAGAAATAAAATAGCGAAAATATAAAGCAGAAACAAAGTAAACAATAAAATGAATTAGTAATGTAATTCTTTTAAAATTAAAAATTTAGGTTTAAAACTACATTCTGTTTATTATTATTATATGTTTGCATATTCCTTGTAAAATTCCACAGTATTAACATATATTGATATGCTATTATTTGTGTCGTTATTATTTGTTAAAGCTTTTTTTTAGTATTATTACTTTTAACTGTTGAAAGTGTTTGGTTTATTTTTGAGATATGATACTCATCCATTTTGGACTGGGCAGTGTCTAATATTTGAGAACTATTTGCTCCTATCTTGTCAAGAATTTGACTAATATGTTCCTCGTCATTTTCAACATCTTTTGAGGCTGAAGGTTGCAAAAGACTACTAAGTGATTTAGGCATTTTTATGTTACGATATTGATTTATATTTAAGTTAAAATTTACGGTATTATATTTAAGTTTTATTTTTTAATATGAAATATGTAATTAAATTTGGAAAGCCTTTATTTTCTTTTACTAATGTCATAGAGTACCATACACAGTCAGGAACATAATGTACTTTCTGTGGTTTTGGCATAAATGTAGTACACGTACAGATTTGTGCTGAGAGAGCACTAGGACTTTGGGTTGGTCCGATTATAATTTTATTTTTCTTTCTTTGCATAAGTCTTTCTATACATACTACGTTTAAACTGGACGGCTCGTTTCTAGCTTGTACCCAGTTTTAAAGAACTATGCTACTGAAATATTTCATTTACAGCTTATTCACATAAAATAAAGTAGAATTATATTCGAATATTTATAAGTGAAATAATTCTAATTTACTTGTTTTACTTTATGGTTTTTTTTTTTATATATATTTAAAATTTACATCAAATTAATAAATTTATTTTTGCACTTCTTCATTACTTTCTTGTAGCATTGTAATATTTTTTGGTTCATACATTTAATATATAAATAAAATTGAGAATAAAACTATTTACTATTACTAAAATTCAAAATTTATTTTGATAAAGTAAACATTAAATTAAGTATTTATTTATTTATTATTCTAGTTAAATTTTTATTTAATTTTTATGTCTAAGCAAAGTATTTCATACAAAATACATATTATTACTATAAGGGTTGCTGAATCCAAAAAATGGTAAAATATATATAAATATAAAAAGTGTTGTATAACAGTGGCAACCGGACTTGGACTTCATGTATAACTAAAAAAAGTTCAGGCAACTCAGTTATCTATACTTCAAGTCCAGAAAAGTCCAAAATTTATTATGTGTAAGTCCAGTAGCCTATGACAACGTTGGACTTGGAGTTCATGTATAACACTTTTACCCTAAGAAAACACTGTTATCTGAACTTTTTTTGGTTATATATGAACTTCAAGTCCGGCGTTGCCATGAGTTACTGGACTTACACTGGACTTACGCATAATAAATTTTGGACTTGGAGTATAGATAACTGAATATTTTTTTTTTTTTTTTTAATATATTTAAAATATGAGCGAAAACTAAATGAATGTTGAATTTTATAGAGAATGAAATTTTGGTTTTTTTAAAGACAGTAATAAGAAACAAAAAGCAGGAAATTGAAACAAAACGCAGAAAATTTGTTTGTGTTCTATAGAATAGTGTAAATTATATGTGTGTTGCATATTTGTGTTGCATATTTGTGTAGCTTTTATAGTTTCTACCAGTTTTTTATAATTTTTTATAATTTTTACTAGTTTTTGCCCATTTTTATAATTTTTTTATAATTTTTATCAATTTGCCCAAAATTTTACCAACTTTTACCATTTTATAATTAGTCATTTTCAACTCAATAGTATAATATAATCCCAGGGAATTAAATTAACAATATATTGAAAATAAAATGTTAAAACGTAAATGTAAAGAATCTAAAATTCTATTATCCCACAGAAAAGAACAGTATAATAGTTGGAAAGTTATTCCCAAAAGCAATTATCGAAATATTCAAAAAAGAAATCAAGAAATATTAGGAGTGGATTTAAAGATCAAAACTGTAGATGAAAAAAAAAAAATAAAATTTATTAATGAGTATAAAGAAAAAATACCAGAATATATATTTGAAAAAAAATCATTGTCTTCATCGGTTATTCCATATCCATTTAACGAGAAAATACTAAGAGATTCAAGATATCCTGGTTCAGAATTAATAAAGGATAAAAAATTAGTTGATTTACTAGAAAGATATCCAAAAGATACGTTTTTTCCTTTCAGCGATTTATGGAAGAATAATGTTAAATATAGAAAAAATTTATTAATTTGGAAATTTCACTTACTAAAACTTGGACGAATTGACAATACAAAATATTCATCTGCACCTCATGAAGGGAATTTTCCGTTAATTCCATTTCCTTCTTGGTTTATTATTGATTTACTACCTTTTTCACTACCCAAAGACGAATTGGACAGGGTTTTTTTAGGTGATATATACAATCTTTGTAAATGGATTGAAAGGAAACAGGAATTGGGATGGGACATATCTGAGGGGGAGCATGCGATATTAAAAGTAAAGTTTAAAAATGAACAAAAGCAGCAAAAGCAACAAAATGGTTGTTTGTCGATTAAAGAACAAAATGGTTTTTACAATAAAGCGGATGAGAACAAATACACAAAGACAAATGACTCGTCTATGTACGAAGATTATCTTATTCAGGGAAGAATGTTACGTCGAAAATTTCAAAACATGCGGCAAAATGCGAATGACATATATTAAAGTTTACAGAGTGTTTGTTACATGGTAATTTAAAGGTAATTAATTCTACGGTAATTCAATTCAATATGGTGAAATGCAATTCTAGAGAGTTGACGAATGCATTTGAATGCTTGTCTTCTTAAGAGGTACTAGAACGAACAACATGGCAGTGAAAAAGGAACAATAATAAACTAAAATAAACTAAAATAAACTGTTCATAGTATTTCGTATCTAATCTCAGTTGGAGTGGTTTACCCTTGGTTTCCTCCTATTTGTTTTAGTTTATTTCGGTTTCCTCGTATTTATTTCAATTTTTCTCGGTTTTGTTCGGTTTCCACATCAACTTTTTTGTTTTTGTTTTTCCCTGTTAACATGGCAACTTAAAATAGTTTATGGAGATTTGTTAGAAAACACTAATAAATAAGAAAAAAGCTTGAATTTGTATGAGAGTGAAATTCTTATTTTATAATAAGTTAATTATTTATTTTCTAATACTACAATATTATAATATTATATACAATACTATAATATTATACTACTATATCATACAATAATACTATACAATACTATAGGAAGCTCTATATTGACATGAAAAAGACAAAATGATTGGGTTTTCGTTTTTTTTGTTTTTTTACACTCTTCTCTCAAAATCTTTAGCGGAATTTACGCCGAAACATGAACCTGGAATTTGTGTCATGAGAGACAATGTGAGTTTACACCATTGTTTACTATTGTTTTTTTATTGCTTTTAGTATCCTTTCTAATCTCTAGTGTGGAAAAACTTCATTATTTGGTGGCGAATTGTCTTGTGTCTACAATGATTATGCTGAAGTACCTTCGAGCGATGTTCGAGATTTACTGGTGCAAGTTTGCGGTCCAAAATGGTCAGCCTCTTCTACTGAAAATCAACTGCACTCAATATGTTGCAAAAAAAATCAAATTTTAGAATTACAAAAAAATTTTAAAAAAATAGAATCTTTATTGTCTTCCTGTAATGCTTGTAAAGAAAATTTTTTCAACTTTTTTTGTGAATTCACCTGTTCTCCAAACCAATCTCAATTTGTAGATGTCATCGATGTGCAAAAATCTCTCACCGGTAATGATGTTGTATCGGAAGTTAATTTTTACGTCAACTCAACAAAAGCAGAAGCCTTTTATGACTCTTGTAAAGAAGTAAAAATTTCAGCCATGAATGGCTATGCAATGGATTTAATAGGTGGAGGTGCAAAAAATTATAAAGATTTTTTAAAATTTTTAGGTGATGCAAAACCGATGCTAGGTGGTTCTCCTTTTCAAATTAATTTCCCATGGGATAATATCCCTTCATTTGTTTCATATTCAAATTCAACTATTTATAATTGTAATGATAATGATCCTAAATATCATTGTTCTTGTGTAGATTGCAGTTCTTCCTGTCCAGTTCTTCCTTCTGTTCCGGTAAATTACCAATGTAAAGTTGGTCATTTACCATGTTTTTCTTTTGCCATCATTATTATTTATTCAATCGGTCTCATATTATTTACAACTATTTACTATTGGTATACAAAAATTAGATCCAATAGTATATCTTCCTTAGATAGAGTAAGATTATTACAAGATGCTATGCTCTCTGATGAAGAAGATGATGGTACTATTTATGATGCTGGTGATATAATGGATAGACCGGCAAAAGGTTATTTTTTAAATTCTATTATTAATAAATATTTTTTAAAATTAGGCTACATTTGTTCTACGTTTCCTGCCTCAACCATTTCTATTGGTTTATTAATTACTGGCTTAATCTCTATCGGTTGGATAAAATTCTCAATTGAAACTGATCCAGTAAATCTATGGGTAAGTACAAAATCTGAAGCTTACCAAGAGAAACAATATTTTGATGAAAATTTTGGTCCTTTTTATAGAACTGAACAAATCTTTCTTGTAAATGATTCTGGCCCAGTTCTAAGTTATGAAACTTTAAAATGGTGGTTTGATGTAGAAGATAGAGTTGCCAATATCTCTTCACCTCAGAATATCACTTTGAATGATTTATGCGTAAAAGTTATAGGTGATAGTTGTGTAACACAATCTGTTACACAATATTTTCAAGGAAATACTGACGCATTGTCTGAAACACATTGGAAAAGTCAACTTAGAACTTGTGCTAAATCTCCAGTCGAATGTCTTCCTAAATTTCAGCAACCACTCAAACCACAAATGCTATTTGGTGGCTACGAATCTGATATTATTGATTCTAAAGCTTTAATAACTACTTGGGTTTTAAGAAATGACCTTCACAATTCATTAATTGAAAAAAATGCAATGTCTTGGGAACATGCTTTAGAACAATTATTTTTCCAAATACAGAAGGAGGCAGAGGAAAGAGGACTAAGGTTAAGCTTTAGTACAGATATTTCCTTAGAAAAGGAATTAAATAAATCATCAAATACTGATATAAATGTTGTAATAATTTCCTATTTGGTCATGTTTTTGTATGTCTCTATTTCACTCGGCCAATCATTTTACTCCCCATTATCTCCAAATTGTTATGTTAATTCAAAATTCACCTTGGGAATTTCTGGAATAGCTATTGTACTTCTTTCTGTTTCTACTTCTGTTGGATTCTTTTCCTTGATGGGTCTTAAAACTACTTTAATTATTGCAGAAGTAATTCCATTTTTGATTCTTGCCGTTGGTGTTGATAATATTTTCTTGCTTGTACATGAACTTGATACAGTTGATCAAATGTTCCCAGAGGAATCAGTTGAATTCAGGGTTGCTCATTGCTTGGGCAGAATCGGCCCTAGTATTTTACTTTCTGCTTTGTGTGAAACTGGTACATTTGCATTTGGTGTATTTGTAGATATGCCTGCAGTACGTAATTTTGCCTGCTATGCTGCTGGCGCCGTGTTTGTGAATGCTCTTTTACAAATTACTGTATTTGTTTCTGTACTTACGGTGGACAAAAAAAGAGCCGAGAGTGGAAGAATGGATTGTGTGCCTTGTATTAAATTAAGAACCAATTCACAAGATGTACATAAAGATGGAATTCTATTTACCTTTTTCTTAAAATATTATGGCCCTTGTCTATTCAAACGTTCAATCAAAATTGTAATTGCCTGTGTTTTTATATCTTTATTTGGATTTTCTTTGGCTTCCTTACCTTATTTGAAACTCGGATTAGATCAGAGAATTGCCATTCCGGACGATTCATATCTTATAAATTATTTTAATGACTTTAATGATTATTTTGAAACGGGAGCTCCTGTATATTTTGTTGTTAGAGATTTGAATGTTACATCAAGAGAAGGACAGCAAGCTCTTTGTGGAAGTTTTACTACATGTAATGAATTTTCGCTTTCCAATGTTTTAGAACAGGAAAGAAAACAATCAAATATTTCATACATTGCTGAACCATCTGCAAGCTGGTTAGATACTTATTTACAATGGCTAAATCCAGCATTAGATCAATGCTGTGTTCTTGAAGATGGTGAAGATGAAATAGTCCCATGCAAACATCCTAGTCTTCCTTTTGGATGCTCTACTTGTTATCAAAATCATAATCCATCTTGGAATATTACTATGGATGGTCTTCCTGAAGGAAAAGAGTTTATGGATTATTTCAAAATATGGATTAATGCTCCTTCAAATGTATGCCCCCTTGGAGGGAAAGCTCCTTATTCAAATGCAATAGTTGAAAATTATCCAGATAATGAAATTGTAGCTTCTCATTTCAGAGCTTCTCATATTCCGCTTAAGTCTCAAGATGATTATATATCTGCATATAAATCAGCTAGAAGAATTGCTAAAACTGTGAACGAAAAGACTGGGATAAATGTTTTTCCTTACTCAGTTTTTTACATATTCTTTGATCAGTATATTTCAATTAAGAGCTTATCTATTGGATTAATATTTTCATCTTTAGTTTTCATTTTAATTTTATCTTCTATTTTATTAGGATCAATATCCACTGGAATTACTTTAACTTATACTGTTCTTTTCATTACAGTTGATATCATGGGGGTAATGTCATGGTGGAATATTAGTTTGAATGCTATCTCTCTGGTAAATATAGTTATTTGTATAGGCTTAAGTGTTGAATTTTGTTCTCATATATGTAGAGCTTTTATGGTTCCAGATTTAACTGTCATTGATCGTATTCATATTCAATTTAGTGGGAAAAATAAGCGGTCTTTGGCTTCTTTAGCTTTTGTAGGCGGACCAGTATTAAGCGGAATTACTTTAACTAAGTTTATCGGAGTTAGTGTTTTAGCTTTTACTAGGTCAAAAATTTTTGAAATATATTATTTTAGAATGTGGCTAGCATTAGTTTTACTTGCTGCTGCTCATGCTTTAATATTTTTGCCTATTGCTCTCTCTATTACAGGTAGTGAAGAAGGATATATTTTAGATGATGCTGATGATGGTATTCAACATGATCTTGTATCACGACAATACCATTCAATATTTTCTGATGACTATGGGGATTATGACGATGAATAATAATAGGATACATATTTTTTACATTTTTAATGGTTTGGCGTAATGACTATAAATATAATTTTAATGATTTTTTTATTAATAAATTTAATTTAAACATAAGATTTTAGTATATTATTAATATTAGAAAAATAAACTAAAAAAAAAAAAAAAAAAAAATAAATTATAAAACCAAAGAAAACATATAAAAAAATCCTATAAATAATAATTGAAATTTTTTTTCCAAAATACAAAAAGTTAAAGATTATATACAATAATATATTATTTCCAAATAATTATTCCTAAAGTAATGTATTCAAAAGTTCTTGTACTTTTCCAACATTTTCATCTGTTAAAAATTTGGTGCTCCCCTTATTATACCGTAAACCTTCCGAGCACATCACGGCAATTGCATGAGAATTTTTATAAATTAAGGGGGACTGTGATTCATATAAATTAAGAAATAATTCTAAAATAGGGCCATATTCTTCGGTAGCATCTTCCAAAGGCGTTCTTGAAACTATAACAGCTACTATCTCATCAACTGAAACATTCGAAGGACTTCTTGAAGTCATGCGTGCAAGACAGCCAAGCACATTTGCAGTTGCACGACCAGAACCTTCAATAGTGTTAAGCATGTTATGTAGATGGCCTAGAATCACTGGGTATGATGCAATAATGTCATTGGATTTACAAAATTGGCATAAAAGTCCAAACCCATATGCTGCATTACTTTTAACATTTTCGGAGTTATCTACTATAGCAGCAAGTAAAAGTTGATATATTGACTCAACAAATGGTTGAACAGAATAACCAAACGCTTCAATACATTCTGCTAAAGCACCTATGCCAGAAACTCTAGCTGCAGTTGAGTTCCCGGTACAAAGCTTTGTAAGCAAAATAATAGCGGTTTTAAACTCTGTCCAAATACCTTCTTTAAAAGCACCACATAAAGCTACCAATAGTTCTAAAGCGGAATCTAATAATTCCTCATCCATTTCTGAAAATTCTGTAAGATTTTTTGTTGCATCTAAATCGTCATCTAAAATAATTTGTGAAGGGTGCTCGTGCTTCAGTATTTTAAAAATCTCAGCACAATATTGCTCGAGTTTTCCTCCTATGACATCCGAATTACTTAGTCTAATTGCTTTAGAAATAGATTGCATTATGCCAGCTGTAACTAATCGATCATCTTCAATTGCTATTGTTTCTAAAGCGGATACATTGAAAGTAGAAATTACTTCTATTAAAATTTCTGGAGTAATGTTAGGATCATGCCTATGTGACTTAGATTCATTTAAGAAAATATAAGCTATTTTGCTAAGAGAAGATATAGCAGCTTTTCGAATACCCTCATAAAAGTGGCAATATAAAGCGCTAAGTAGAGTGAGAGACTCTTGCAAATATGGGAAAAATTTAGATTTGGTAGCTACTACTATATCACCAATGGTGGCAGCAGCGATTTCTTTTTCTAATGTAACCATGCTGTTAATTCTAAGATCATCATTCTCGAAATCTTCATCATCCATTTCGTCTATCCTGTCTTCATATTCATCGAGTGGATCTTGATCTTCTCTCTTTAATGTTTTGAATAAATGAGGCATAAGAGATGGTAAGAAAAAGGCAAATTCTTCTTCATATAAAAGGGCAATGACGCTAAGGAAAACATAAAGACTTTCTTTCATATCACCATCACTATTTTCTAAAGCAGCAAGAGCATAAGAAATTAAAGGCTCAGCATATTTATGAAATTCGGCTTTTCCTACTGCAGAAGCAATAGGGCCAAGAGCTTCAAATGCAACACTTGTGGTAGATGCATCTTCATTGATTGACTTATCATTTGAGTCTGTTTTGATTGTAAGAAAAGGTTTAAGAGTTTCGATTGTTTTATCAAGATAAAGAGTAAATGCACTACCTGAAGCATGAGCTGCTGAGCTAACACAAGATATAACCCTATTTTTAAGTTGAACTTCAGCTGGATTAAGTAAAGTTGAAATAAAAAGCTGCATCAAAGTAGGTAAGTATGGTTCTATTGAATCTTTATCCATGTATTCAATAAAACTGTCTAAAGCAGTAAAAACAGCTTTACCATATTTAGTACTAGACTCTTGAAGAAGTTCTGAAAGAATAGGCATATAAATGGTATGATCTTTTACAATTGAGTTTTGAAGAGATTCTGCTAGGCTTGCGAGGCATTTGCAAGCAGCTATTTTGACCATTGTTTCCTTATCTTCAAAAGCCATAGCTAAAAATGGTTTTATTTCATTGATATGTTGGCTCATATATTCTGGAGCACCACCAACTGCCAAGCTGATAGATAGTAAAATTGCACGTCTCCATTTAGGATCTGGAGATTTCATAAATTCTGGCAAAGCAGTAAGAATAGGATCAACCACTTGTGAGGGGGGTAAGGATACAGCAAGATAGTCAATCATTCTTAAAGCAAGATTTAAAGGAGAACTATCATCTTCTTCATCATCACTCAAATCAACATCATTATCATCAATTCCATGAATTTCATGATCTTGGGAAGCAACAAGTAAAGCACAATTAGTTAATTGCTGACCAAGTTTATGTGATTGGATTAAAATTGCTCTATATCTAATAGCAGTAATTAAGAATTGAAAAGCAGCACAACGGGATTCATCAGGAACCATTGTATTTGAAGCAATTTCAATAATAAATTTAATAAGATGATCAAAATAAGAATCTAAAACTTTTGGATCTACTAAGATTAAAGTAGTGAATACATCAAAAGCATATCTAACATTATTAGTATCTTCTGATTCAATAGTTTGTTTTAAAACTTCAACCATAGAAGGAATTAAATTTCTTAAAGCAATTACTTCATCGTTATTTAATTCACTATCCACAGTTTCCGCTATATTACCAAGGGCTAAAATAGAATTTAATCTTGTTTGTAAAGAAGAACTATCAAGGACAGTTTGTGATAGAATATTTATAAGAGGTTTAATTTCAAAATAAGCTTGATCTGAAGTACTTTCAAGGACTGAATAAATAGTTAAAACGGCAGTTTCTCTAACATCTGAAGATGGAGATTGAGCATTTTCGAATAAAGTAATTGAAAGGTCACCCCATTCTCCTTTGCTATTGTTTTTAGTACTACCAGGAGGAATATTTTCATATGGTAAAGCAGTAATAGAGGCAATAATTCTTGCAATAGATTTTGATAATAATTTAGATTTTTCGTTGAAAACCATATAAAGAAGTTTTTTTTTAAGAGTTTCTCTTTCGACATTATTGATTTTCATCCAATGTCGAGCGATAAGTTTTCTTGCCTCCACAGCAGCAAGTTGCCTAATTTCCTGTGGATTATTTGTTGATTCGACAACATTGAACAAGGATGAAATAATTTTTTCATTACAATAATATTTTTTTTGTAGTTCCTCAGTAACCGAATTTATATTAGAACTAGGGTTTGTAATTTGGGTTAAAAGTTGTATTAACCCAGAACCAAATTCGGTTGACATTTTGATACAAATAAAAGAGATTTTATTTTGTAATAAATAGTTGTTGCTAAGTAAGTGTAAATGTAAATGGAGTAAAAATATAAATATAAATCCTATTTTCTATTTCTATAGTTAAGTAAAGTCTAAAAATGTTAGTATTCGGGAAAGTAATGTACAAAAAAAAAAAAATTAAAAATTTAAAAAAACTAAAAGTTTTAAAATTAAAAATTAAAATAAAACTATATAAAAATTTAAATTAAAACTAAATAAAATTAAAAAAAAAATAAATTAAATTAAAAAAATTAAAATTAAAAGTAAATTAAAATCAAAATAAAAAAATTATACCAATAAGTAAAATAAAACTTAAATATAAAATATAATAAAAGATAAAAAAAGATAAAAAAAGATAAAAAAATAGATTAAATTAAATTAAAAAAATTGAAAAATTTAAATTTAAAATATAACAAAAAACAATAAAATAAAATAAAATAAATTACCGTAAAAAAAAATTTGAAACTGAATAAAATTAAAATTAAAATTAACAAATTGAAATTTAAAATAAAGATTAAAATAAAAATTTAAAATAAAAAATAATAAAATTAAAATTAAAAAAAATTAAAAATTTAAGTAAAATTAAACAAATTAAAATTTAAAATATAGATTTTTTTAAAAAAAAAATAAATTTAAATTAAAAATATAATAAAATAAAATAAAAAAAATACAATAACTCGAATCAATAATAAAAATTAAAAATTTAAATTTAAAATATAGATTAAAAAAATTTTTTTTTAAAAAAAATAAAAAATAAATTAACTAAATATAAATTAAATAAATTTTTAAAAAAAGATAAATTTAAATTAAACTAATTTAAATCAAATTAAATAAATTTAAAGTAAATTTAAAATAAATTAAACATAGAATAAAATAAAAAAATTATACAGATAAATAAAAATAAAATTTAAATTTAAAATAAAATAAAATAAAATAAAAAAAAATAATTTAAATAATTAAAATTGACTAAAATTAATGTAAAATTAAACAAATTGAAATTTAAAATATAGATCAATAAAATAAAATAATGTAAAATAAATAAGATAAAAGAAAATAAATTAAATTAAAGTAGAAAAATTAAAGTAAAAAAAATAAAAAATTAAAAAACTAAGTTGAACAGATTCAAAAACACCAAAAAGCACCAAAAAAACTCACACTTTTCAAACCAATTCGCCCTTTCTATACATGGATATTATTCTCCAAATGCGACTCCTTTTTTTTCAGAACAAAAGCAATTAAGAAACTGAAAAAACGAACAAACAAGGAAGAAAAAAAAGTAAAAAATTGAAAAAAATGTTTCTTTTTTAATAAACGGTTTTAATTTAAGATAAAAAAATTTCTTGCTTTTAAAAATTCCTAAAATAGACGTTTTAGCCAAATTTGGAAATGTGAAATTTAGTTCAGGTTGTTATAGATACCAAACAACCTAGCAACCATTCTCATAACAACATCTATATAAACTACATACTGGGTAATTCAATAACCCTGTTGAAATAAATATCTGACTAAGCAATATTAAATAATTAAGTATAACAACTGTGAAACAACTGTTGGATAAATATGGGATAGTGATCCTGGTCTTTGTATTCAGAAGACTATAAATACATGCATAAGTAACTCATAATTTAGATAGTTAGATAGATAACATATATTAAACTATTGTTAAGTTATTATACATATATAAGTAATATGAATACGAACGTAACCGAGAAAACCCCATTTTACAATAAACCCCAGGTTGTCTCCGTTTCGAACTCACTCCGCGGGACAAAAAATAAATTAACTTTATTATTTACTATTGTCTTTTTAGGATATAATTAAGTTAATTAACTGAAGTTTACCCTAATCTAATACTATTATTCTTACTACTATTGAATTATTTTTTATTTCTTCGCGCGGGATGACCATAGAGAGATGTTAGACGTGGACTAATTTAGATTTATACTTAATAACTCATTATTTTAATTTTCTATTCATATATACTTTAATTATTAATTTATTAAACTGTTAATTTGTAAAATTTTAAATTGTTATCTTATTTGTACAGACATATTTATTTACATTACACAGCGAAGGAATAAAATTCATATTCTTCTCATCTTAATTCTATATCTCATATACACATAATAAATATACAGTATATACACATAACTTATGAACAATATTGTTTACCTGCATTTGAAACGGAATATTTAGATCTCTTTAATATATAACCTCTTCTTGTTAACACAATGGGGAATGACAAAAATAATAATAACTCCAATATAAACAGCCAAACTCATATATCATCTATAGATACAATTTCAATAAAAGAAACTTGTAAAAGCTCTCAAAATTCTATACATCATACAACATCAGATGTTTTTTTATCCAATTCATCTAAACCCGTAGTATTCTATTGGGATGGCCCTGATGATCCTGAAAATCCTAAAAATTGGTCTTCCGCTTTCAAATGGTATACTACTTTAGTAGTAGCTAGTATGGTTCTTGTAGGAACTTTTGGTTCTTCAATTTACGTACCATCTACTAAATTAATAATGCAAAAATTCCATGTTTCAAGAGTTGCTTCCCTCCTTGGTTTATCCGTTTATATATTAGGTTGTGCATTCGGTCCTCTTTATAGTGCTCCTCTTTCAGAAATATTTGGAAGACAACTTATATATCTTATATGTCTACCATCTGCTGCTCTGTTCTCTGTAGGTGTAGCGCAAGCAAAAAACTTTGCTACAATCCTTGTCTGTAGATTTTTCTCAGGCGCTTTTTTATCTCCCGCCCTTGCATTAGGTGGAGGTTCCATTGTAGACATCTGGAATGAGGGAGAAGTTAATCGTGCAATGAATTTCTTTGCTGTAGCCCCTTATGTCGGACCCATATGTGGTCCTATGGTTGGCAGCTTTATTGCTCAAAAAATGCCATGGAATTGGGTAATTTATGTTCACATGATGCTTTGTGGCTTTTCTTTTGTCTTTGTTATTTTTTTAAAAGAAACATTTAAACCAGTCATATTACGTAAAAAGTATAAAAGACGAAACTTACCTCTGCCACCTTTAAAAAGTTTAAATACAATAATAAAGCAAGATATTGTTAGACCATGTGTTATGTTGGCAATAGATCCTATTGTTTTTCTTTTTTCGTTTTATCTTGCATTTATATTTGCAATCTTATATGGATTTTTTGAAGCTTTCCCATACATATTTGAAAATCTATACAATTTTAATCAAGGCCAAGCTGGTTTAACATTTTTAGGTATTGGTACTGGAATACTTATAAGTTCAATCATCTGTATACTTATAGATAAATATTATTTACAACGCCGAAGAAAAGCAGGGAAAATTAAAGAAGAAGACCAGTTATTATGTAGTTTAATCGGTGCAGTTCTTCTTCCCATAGGATTATTCTGGCTTGGTTGGTCAGCAAATCCTTCTGTACCATGGATAGTTCCTGTATTGTCTGGGATTCCATTCGGAATTAGTGTTAATCTTTTGTATTTTTCACTTGTTGCATATATAGCCGTATCATTTTCAGAAAATGTACAAGCTTCTAGTATTGCAGCTATAAATTTTTTAAGATATGCATTATCTTCCGCTTTTCCTTTATTTACTGTGCAGATGTATAAAAAACTAAGTATTGGCTGGGTGTCCTCGTTACTAGGATTTATAGCTATTGCTTTGATTCCTGTACCGTTTGCATTTTTTTATTTTGGAAAAACTCTAAGAAAGCTTTCGTTTTATGCCCGAGCCAAACTCGCTGAAAGGGAAGACATGTTTGGGAAAGAAGCTATATAGATTATTGAATATTATGCATCTGTTTTTATTTGTTGTTTGTCATCTGCATCTATTTACTTTTATAAATGTTGTTTACTTTTATAAATGTTATTTACTATTACTATTTACTATTTATTACTATTTATTTATCATTTATCTATAATTCATAAGTTGGTAAAAGGCTTGGGAGTCATTAGTTCATTTACAATGTTTCGTTTTCTCACTATATAAAAATAGAATCCTTATATAGCTGATTGCATTATATTTGTTTTAATATAATCTCTTTGATAATCTTTCCTTTCCTTTTCTTTCGTTATCTAATAGATAATAACATGGTAAATTTTAAAAGTAACCCTAAGCCCTATCCAATTTAACGCCAAAATTTTTGCTTTTTGCATAGCAACGCATAATAATTATATACAAATCAATGAGTATTTAACACGTATAGAAAGAAGATTTGAACAAAAGACTATACTTAATTACCATGAAAACAGACGGAATTTGTTATTGCACGAAACATAATGTATAAGCCATTCATTAACTCAGCCATTAGCTTATCAGTGTGCAATTATAAACAGTATATGGTCTATATTGTCCATAGTAACTTAAACAAATCTACATAATCCCCATAAATCTACACTAACTACTAGTATACATAAACCCAGAAAAACAACTACAGCATTATTCCCATAAACACATAAACAATACATAAACGCAAACATAAACATAACATCATCAAAGCAACATTGACATTGTGATCACAAGACTAATGATAATATTAAATGTTAAATAATTATTACTATGACAACATTGTGATTTTCGCTAGGGAATCATACCATTTCTAAAAAAACAGTTTCTAATTTAGAATATTTCTTAGGTTTTTCTGCCTTATCCGCTTTCAATTCCTCCCAATAAATTTTTTTGTTTTCTTTCGGAGGTTAAAAGTAAATAAACAAGGAAAAAAAAAAAATTTAAAATTTCGCAAGATTTTTTTTTTTTTTTTTTTCAAAAATTTATTTTCTCAAATTATAAATTGCAATTTATAAAATAAGGGAGGAAATATTGTAAGAATTGTTTTTTTTATAATTTATTATAATTTCTTATAATTTTTTATAATTTTTTATAATTTTTTATAATTTTTAGTATTTTTAGCATTTTTTAGTATTTTTTATAATTTTTTATAATTTTCTTATTTTTTGAATTGAATTGAATTAAATTATTTATTATTTTCTTCAGTCAGGTGATTTTTTATAAATTACCTTTAATGTAGAATTTTTAACTAACAAAAATTTTTTTTTTTTCTTCCAAGTCCATTAACATGGATAATTCAAATAAAAGTCTTGTCGACAGAGCATTGAATTCAAAAGGTGATGCTTTGTACGACTTTATTAAACAAGGACAAGATGGTTCTGGGAAAGACTTTTACAGTCACTTAGCGGCTGATTATTTAATGTCAATTGAATCCTATCTGGAATTTATAAGTGAATGGGACAAATCTTATTCTTTGTCTAAAAGTAATAAATGTGACAAAAGTGTTGAAAATCCCGAAAACATAGAAAACACCGGAAGCACAGAATGGACATGGGAAATTGCTTTAAAAAATAAAGATTTAAACAATAAAATTCAACAAGATCTTAAAAAAATTGAATCTACTATAGCAACATGGGATATATCTTGTCTAAAAGACACAGTTTATAGAATAAATAAACATAGTACATATTCTGATGTTGTATTAACTTCCTTAGTCTTAAAATTAATTCCCTTGTTAGATCACCTTTGTGATTCACTTTCTTTGTACCGTTCAAGGCTTGCTGTTTTAAACTTATATGATAAATATAATACTTTATTATCTGAAATATCTCCACAAAGATATAACGAAACTGGTCTAGCAATGTTAAGACTTACTTCTTTAATATTAGGAGAAATAAAATTAATAGCAATAGACGATATACCGCAAGAATGGGATGATAAAATTAATAACATTGAACATCTAATTAGATCTAAAATTGATTTTGTATCTTCACCATCATCATCATCAAATAATAGTGGCTCTAAAAATATCTCTCCTATCTCCAACCCAATTCCTGAAATTCCTAAATTTACAAACGTTAAAAGTTTAATAATACCACAAAATGTTTTAGAAAATCAAAATCCGTCTATTAGTAATATGAGTCAAACAAAAGATTTAAATGAACCTAAAGTTATTATAGATAAAAATGAAAATAATCCAATTAAGTTAACTTCATCTATACAAAAAATCCCCAAAAGTTTTTCCGAACATTCATCCCTTGACATTAAATCAAAATCTCTTTCCTCCGTTCATATACAAGAACAAGAAGAACAAGCTATGATTGAAATGCAAAGATTAGCACAAGAAAGACTAGAAAAAGAACGTTTGAAAAAAGAATGGGGTCTTGAATCAGATTCACTCATTCCAGATTCAAGCATGTCTGAGAGTTATTCTTATGTTTATAATCATCTCAATCGTCAACCAGATTCAAATAATTTAAATAATGAAATTGAAAAATCAAATTTATTGCAACATGATGTACGTTCAGAAGCTGGTGGTATTCAAAATTATAGACGAAACGTTTCAGCTTCAATTTCGATTCCTAATAATTTGTCTACTTCCGTTATGGGTCTTGGTACAGGTATAACTAATAATAATAATAATAATAATAGATGGTTATCGTTGAATGATAAAAGCGCAAAAAGAATTTCTCGTGCTTTGTCAACTAGTAGTGGTAAACGAAAAGATAGTTTACTTCATAATTTATTATATACAAATCAATTGTTAGATATAAATAAACGAGCATCACAGGTTTCACAATCTCCTGTTACAAAAGATAATGCAAGGTTTCAAAATGGGTCTGAATCCGGAAGAGTTTCATTAAAAGCAGAGTTGCCTTCACTTATGTCAGCATTTGCATTATTAGATAATCAAGCAGATCAAGAATCCGGAACTGAATATTACGATGGTGATTCTGATGCATACGAATCAGCTAAATCTCATCCATTGTTTTCTGCCTTTAGTGATGCATCTTCACAGGCTTCTTTTAGTTTGGCTGGCTCATTAGTTAATGGCTTTAAACGCGAACAATCGGGTTTTAATAATCTTAATAAACAGCAAAATATAGCAACATATCCAGCTAATATTGATAGTCCAATTGAATCACCGCGATCAGCTAGTGGTACATCATTTGATAAAGGGATTGTTGGGCAACCTGCAGGAGAAGAAGAATCTAGATTTTCGAAACTTCTTTATTCTAATACTCCGCGGTCTATGACTCCTTCCCATAGTCGACATAGTTCTTATAATTTTACAAGTAGTCCTCTACATGATGATAAAATGTCAGCATCGAATTTATATCCTATTACTTCAGAGGATAATCAAAATTATAATAATATACCAATAGCTGGGTCTCAATATGGACAAATACTAGATAATAAAGTACAGGATGTTCTTTTAAGTGTATCAAAGCATGCAAAGCTTACTACAGAGACTTTAAGAGCTCACACATTGGCTAATGCAGCAATCTCAGGTCCATCTGCTTTCCAAAGTGTTAACAGAGCAAAATCTATTTCTGGATTTACAACGTCGAGCTCTGGAGCTGGACAAATTAGAAAGTATACATTTACAAAACCTGATGGTACAAATCATTTATTATGGGTAAAACTTATGAATGGTAGACCAATGGTAAAAGTATCTGGAGGTTATATTGACCTTTCTGATTGGTTGTTTGAATATGCTTCCCATGATGCACATGAGAAATTATTTGAACAGGGTAAGATTGGTTCTAATTCTGTTAATAACGATACATTTGAAAGATTATATTGGGATAATTCACCAACATATAATGACTTAAGAAATCATTTTATTTCAGAGCAGGAGAAAAATAGAGGTTTACCTGTCATTAATGAGCCCAGTTCTGGAATAGAAAGCTCTAATGAAATCGACTAGTGCAACAATGATTGAATATAGAATAAATAATATTGGAGAGGGATGTGACTTGGAAGGATAAAGTTTGGTGTTTACTTATTTAATTTAATTTTGATATTACATTTCTTACATTTACATTTATTTACGTTTACGTTTATGTTTATATTTTGCTTTTATTGTGCTTTGGATTTTTTTTTCTTTGTTTTGTTTTGTTTTATTTTATTTTATTTTGCTTTGGTTTCTTTGTTTCTTTGGGCTTGTGAATCTAAATGATTGAAGATTACTTTGATTTCATGAAATAGATATTGTATCAATAGGCTAGGAGAACTGGCTAGATATTATCCATATAACAATTGATGTTAATATAGTTTGTTTATATTATTTAGTGTTTTTTTATATTTTTTATATTTTTTAATATTTCTTCCCCAAATGACTGGATTGGTGATTGTATTTTGACTTGGGAGAATAGAAAGTATAAAATGACGTGGTTACCCAGACAACCATATATTAAATTGAACTTACTTAGTAAAAAAAGAAAAAAAAAAAACCCTTTAGGTAATAAAACTCACTAAATTATACAATTTAATTGAATTAATATATATATAAATATTTATATATTATGAAATATCTTTCCTTTTAAAGTGAGAAAAGTCGTTTAAATATTTGAATTTAAGTTTAACATTTAGCTTTTTACAATATGTCTGAATCTAATGAAGGTTTTGGGGGATTATTTTCAAAAATTAAAAGTATAGCATCTTCGAAAAGTTCGCAAAGTTCATATAGTGGTAAATCGACAGAAGATTCTACAGAAATACATAAGGCTTTGAGTAGATATTATAGAAATAAATTAGGATATTTACCCGAATGGCTTGATCCTCATGGTGGAGGAGCTCCAGTATCTAATCATAATTATAATAGAAATATGAATACTTATGGACAGGTAACTGGCAGTGAAGTACAAACACATATACAAACATATACACAAACACATACACAAAGTGGAAGGTTTAATTCAAATAATACTGGTTTATATGATCCTTCAGAATCTAATTCTTCTTCAAGAATTTCTAATGCACAACAACCAAGTAAAAGTTCAGCAAGTTTGAAAAATGCTTCTTTGCAAGATATTTATAAACGTCGTCCTTCTACATCGAGTCGTGCAAATCTTCCTAATAGAATGGGACCAGTACGACAACACACTTTTCATGGTACATATGAAGGTAATAATAATAATTATAATAATGGTACAAATAATCAAGCTGCTGCAGATGGACCGCCAATTTCAGCAGGTGAAATTTATCAAGGGAGAGGAAGAATGTCATTGGATAGTCAAAGACCTTCTTATAATACACAAAATGAGTCTAATAATTTAAATTTAGTAACAAATTCAGCGACAAGTTCTAGAAGAAATGTAAACAATCGAAATACTGCGCAAAGATCAAATGGGACAAATAATAGTGGTAAATCGTCTGCTGGATCTCTGCGGGTCAGAGAACGAATGCGAGCCGAGGGCAATCCATACCGGTAGTTTGTTATTGTTATTCATTACATTGATATTTTGCTAGGGTGGTTATTACTTTTCTTAGATAGTTGACATACAGTATAACGGTTGAATACATAGATTATATAGATGGCATTGTTTACGTATTTATTACCCATTTACTTGCGTATTTACTTGCGTATTTACTTGCGTATTTACTTGCGTATTTATTACCCATTTACTTGCGTATTTATTTGCGAATTATTTACACATTTACATGAATTACAATAAATAAAATATATGAAAAAATAAAAAATATATACAAGGCAGCCATCAAGTTTTAATAATCCACTATAAATTTATATAGTTTATAGAAGAAATACTATAAAATGAGGCTGATTACCATGGTAATTTACAGTTTTGTCCGATATTAAGATGAACTACGTAATTTGTTTCTTCTGCACACGTACGAAATTCTAAAGGGTAAAGGATTTATTTTATTTTTTACAAGGATCTACTTTGTTTTATTTTTTACATGAAGTTTATTTATTTTATTTATTTATAGTAGATATTTTAGTAGATAAGAACATAAACAGAGCATACCGTGGTTTTTTTCTTTTTTTTTTTAAAAAAAAAATTTATACTAATTTATTTGGTTCTTTCTTCGACTCAGTAAACCAATAAAGATTTATTAAACAACACAAAAATTAACAATAATTAATAGTGTAGTTTATTTATATTACAATAGTTGGTATTATACTATAGTATTAAATAATAACAAATAAACAATAAAGAAAAGAAAAAAGAAAACAAAGTTAACAATTAACAATTAAGGTTAAAAATAAAAAATAAAAATTAAAGGTTAAAAATTAAAAATAAAAATTAAAAATAAAAATTAAAAATAAAAATTAAAAATAAAAATTAAAAATAAAAATAAAGGTTAAAAATTAAAAATAAAAATTAAAAATAAAAATAAAGGTCAAAAATTAAAAATAAAAATAAAACTTAAAGGCTAAAATTAACATTAAAATTAAATATAAAAATTAAAATTGAAGGAAAAAAAATATTATAACATTATAAAAATAAAAACTCACACCAATGGAGCAGGAGCAACCTTTGTCAAAACAAGTTGTGTTGCTGTTTTCAAAATCAAGGGTTTATATACACCCAACAAGTTCAGCAAAAGACAATATTCCTGGCTTTTTGGCTATTGTTAAACCGCCAAAAGCATCAAATGATAACATTTTAATATCCTGGATTCCAGAGGAAACTTTGCTGAAAAAGGACGAATATGACTCCTATGTCAAGGTGGATCTGATTTCTGAACTGGATGTTAACAAAAATAATAACAACAGTAACAATCTATCGACTAAAGAAATACTTGTTTCCCAACCTTCTGCTATGGCAATATCCTCTTATGCTTTTGCAATCCCAATTTCAGACCTTTATTCAATAATTGTAAGACCCCCCTTTGTTGGCCTGTGGTGGGGGTCTTTAATATTTAATTGTAAAACAAGTGATACTTATCCAGCTTTGTTTTTCCATGATGATGAGTCACAGTCAACTATAATTTTACAAAAGGAAAGAAATAAACGTTTCGAAACTTATTTGAAAAACTCTGAAACTGGCTCAACTGTGTTTTGGGGAGGTGAACAATTTATTTCAGAATTAAAAAAATATACAATTATACAAAAATCAACCATAGATCCAAAATTGTTTCTTGTTAATCCTGATTCAAATGATATTCTTTCCCTATGTTCTCCAAATGTTAAAATTAAAAATACTAATCAACCTTTTTTGAAAAAATTCATTAAAGATGCTCAATGGACAATCTTAGAAAAATTATCTCGTGTAACAAATTTTTCAAAACGTGCAGCTCAAGATATAGTGGAAAATTCTCCTCCCCCTGTTAAATCTTTACTTTTAAAACCAGAAGTTAAAAAAATTGGTGATGAATTCGATTCGGCAAGAGTATATTTAGCAAAATGGGCAATGGCTCTAGCTGAAGAAGCTGAAAAAAATAAAAAAATTATTATTGTTTCCGATCATTCTACTTCAGTACCTTCTTCCTTAGGCGATTTTGAATTTTTAAATTGTGATGAAAAAATAGAAAGAACATCACCAGTATCCTTAAACGAATGGCTTTCCTTTTTTGATCAATCAAATGGTCAATTAAAATTTACCATAAATGAAGTTAAGGAAAAAATATTTCATGGTGGATTACAAAATGATACTCGTTCTAAAGCTTGGTTATTTTTATTAGGTGTTGTGGATTGGTCCTCCTCAGAAGAAGAAAGAACTGCAATTTTATCTTCGAAACGAGATGAATATTTCTTATTAAAAAGAAAATGGTGGGATGATATTTCTAAACAAAATAATTCTTTCTGGAAAGATCAAAAATTACGTATCGAAAAGGATGTTCATAGAACAGATAGAAATATTGATCCATTTTCAGGTGAAAATATTCCACATCCAGATCCGAGTAGCTCCTTTGCAGATGTAGGTACAAACTTACATTTAGAGCAAATGAAAGTAATCTTAATAACATATAATGAATATAATAAAAATTTAGGTTATGTCCAAGGAATGAGCGATTTATTAGCTCCCTTATATGTCGTTTTCGGTGATGATGCCATAGCCTTTTGGGCTTTCGCTGCATTTATGGATCGAATGGAAAGAAATTTCTTACGTGATCAATCCGGTATGAAAGATCAATTACTTACCTTAGCAGAACTAGTCATGTTTATGGAACCAAAACTTTATGAACATTTAGAAAAAGCTGGCGCTACAAATCTTTTTTTCTTTTTTAGAATGATTCTTGTTTGGTTTAAAAGAGAATTTGCATGGGATGATGTTCTAAGGTTATGGGAAGTTTTATGGACAGACTTTTTATCTTCACAATTTCATTTGTTCGTTGCTCTTGCAATATTGTGTACTCATAAAACTATAATAATTGAAAACTTAAAATACTTTGATGAGATACTAAAATATATGAATGATCTTTCAATGAATTTAAATTTAGAGGACATTTTGAAAAAAGCTGAAGCTTTGTTTTATAAATTTAGGCGCGCCGTCGAACTTATCGATTTAAAAACAAAAAAAGAGGAATCAAAGGAGAGTGATGATGGCGAAGGAAGCTCTTCTAAATTGAAAGAAAGACTACCTACAGTTACAAGAAATCTACGTAGGCTTTTATCAAAAGAAATTATTGTAGTGCATGAAGCTGAAAGGCCTGAAGGAGCAACAGGGGGATAATAATTATATATAAAAAATTATTTATTAAAGTATCATTCAGATTTTATACAAAAACGAAGACGAAGACGAAGAAATTATGCATAATATAATAAATAATGCATATACTTTTACTTTTTTTATTAATAATCCAGAATAGGTTATCGGTTTATCGAGGTTAAATTTAGGCATCTTTGGGGAGTGTTTTAGTGTTATTCTATATCTTTTTATTTTTTATTTTTATTTTTATTTTTTAGTTTTTATGTGAATTAAATATCTTATGAAGCTTTTTGTGCATTTTCTTCTATTATAATAATTAATTATATTTAATTAAAATAAACAAATCTACGATGTAGATGGTAAAATAAATACATTTTCATTAGTCCAACCTGCTAATCCTAGAAGTCCTTCTATTTCACCTTGAGATCCATCATATTTTACACAATTTGGACCAGCTACAAAATCATCATACCCTTTCGGGCCACATACTAAAGCCAAACCTGGCTTTATAGTTTCTTTACTCTTATGATTAAATGGCCAAAGGTATGAGAAAGTTGAAGAAGAATCCTTATCAGAATTTTTAATTTGGACAGAGTTATCAAGGTGATTTAAATCAGGTAATTCAGGTATTGGTTTTGTACAACCTAATTCTTGCATTGGTACTGGTTTAGGTATATCATTTATAGATAAAAACTTATTATCTTCATCAAAAAAATAATTAAATTTAGCACGACCTGTCTTTTCAATAAAATACATGAGTCTTGGTAATGGAATTTGATTTTTTTCCCTCATGGAGTAATAAACGGTTGTAAAACCTCTAAAAGGATTATAAGAAAGTAAAACCTGTAATATTGGAGATATTCCAGTTCCACCAGCAAAGAAGCATAAATCATCAGTTTGGATATTTTTAAATAAAGTATTATCAGTATCTTTCATTTGTGAAGGTATTTCAAGCATTTGTTCTCTACAAGGTAGTTGATCTAAACTTGAATTTGGGAATTTATAATCAATATAAGGACCCCTTAGAGAAAGTGTTGATCCCACGGGTAAGGAATAAAGCCATCTTGACATTTCACCATCCTGATATTTTTTAATTATAAAAGTCATTTTACCTTCACCTTCACCTGCTGGATTTTCAGAAGTAGATAAATCGTATACTTTTTTTATTTTTTTCGGTTGAATTACTTTAAAAGCAACACCCTTTTCTGGAGATACACCAACGACAAATATTGGTAATGGTGTATATCTTCTTGAAATTTGAATATCTGGTTGTTTAATTTCTACTGACCAAATATATTTTCCATTCCAAAGGAATTGATTTTGAGCTTTAATTTTACTTAAAAGTTTATCAGTAGGAGAAACTTCTAATAAAAATACATCATTTCCATAATCAACTTTATGAGTAATTAAATAATCTGTAAAAGTATCGAGATTTAATAAATCAACATTTTCCCCGGTTTGTATTATGGCAATTTTATAACCAACCATAAAAACTATTATAGTTCCAATTATCATATTTCTTCCATTTAGCCATTTAGATTTTTTAGGTGGTAAATATACTGTTTTTTTTCCATATCTAGGTGGTGGTGGAATATCATATAATCCTAACGTTGAATCTTTTTTTTTTACAATTTCGTTACTATTATTTTCTTGATTAATGGTTTTGTCTTTATTGGTACTTTTTATAATATTATTTTTATCAAGTGGGTTATTTTCATGAAAAGTATAAGCTGAAGTGTTGAATTTTGCAAATAATGAGTTTTTTTTTAAGTTTTTAGCTAAGTTTTTTTTTAGTTTTAAATAAAATAATTTTGAAATTAATGTTTGTTTCATAGTGGATGTAATTAGTAAGTTTTGACGGTTTAGGATTTCAAATAATTTGAAGTTTTATAAGATTTCTTAAGATTTTTTAATATTTTTTCTATTTTGCAAGATCTAGTTTAAATAGTTTACAATCTAATCCTATCTGTAGTTAAAATGCTATTGATTATATACAAAAAATACTTATAGTATTTTTCTGATTAAATGTTACCAACTTTAATGCAATATATTCTATTATTATATATTTCTTTTATACAAATAAATATATATATATATTTTAAAGAGCAGGAGTACAAAAAAAGAATAGTTTAGAAGATGTAAAAAAAAAATATATTTTTAATAATGAACATTATTTATAAATTATTCTTTTTTATTTATTATTATCTTTTACGTTTGATAATTTACACTACGAGATGAATATTTTACGAGAAGTTTTTTTTTTTTCAATTTTAAAATAAATCAGTCTAAACAATCTAAAATGATAATAAATAATTGAGCAAATTGTAAAAAAGATAAGATCAAAGATCGTATTGTGAAAGTTTAATTTACCTTCATGGTTAGAAAGTTTACAAATTTTAAAAATTAAGAGTTGAAATTTAAAAAATTAAGAGTTAAAATTAAAAAATTAAAAGTTAGATTAAAAAATTAAGATTTAAGAGTTAAAAAATTAAGAGTTAAAATTAAAAAATTAAAAGTTAGATTAAAAAATTAAGAGTTAAATTAAAAAATTAAGATTTAAGAGTTAAAAAATTAAAAGTTAGATTAAAAAATTAAGAGTCAAAATTAAAAATTAAAGTTAAAAATAAAAAATTAAAAGTTGGATTAAAAAATTAAA
>JAJMCZ010000055.1:7661-66192 GCA_030573245.1 Ascobotryozyma americana | reverse complement strand
TTGTTCCTCATAAACTCTTTTGAGGCTCATTACTCTTTATTATTTATTTATTTATTGTTCCTCATAAACTCTTTTGAGGCTCATTATTCTTAATTATTTATTTAATTATTTATTTATTGTTCCACATAAACTCTTTTGAGGCTCATATTCTTATTTATTTATTTATTTATTGTTCCTCATAAACTCTTTTGAGGCTCATATTCTTTATTATTTATTTATTATTTATTTATTGTTCCTAATAAACTCTTTTGAGGCTCATTACTCTTTATTATTTATTTATTTATTGTTCCACATAAACTCTTTTGAGGCTCATATTCTTTATTATTTATTTATTTATTTATTTATTGTTCCTCATAAACTCTTTTGAGGCTCATTACTCTTTATTATTTATTTATTTATTGTTCCACATAAACTTTTTTGAGGCTCATTATTCTTAATTATTTATTTAATTATTTATTTAATTATTTATTTATTGTTCCACATAAACTCTTTTGAGGCTCATTACTCTTTATTATTTATTTATTTATTGTTTCACATAAACTTTTTTGAGGCTCATATTTTTTCTTATTTATTATTTTATTGTTCCTCATAAACTCTTTTGAGGCTCATTGTTCTTTATTTATTTAATTATTTATTTATTGTTCCACATAAACTCTTTTGAGGCTCATTACTCTTTATTATTTATTTATTATTTATTTATTGTTCCTAATAAACTCTTTTGAGGCTCATTATTCTTAATTATTTATTGATTTATTTATTTATTGTTCCACATAAACTCTTTTGAGGCTCATTATTCTTAATTATTTATTGATTTATTTATTTATTGTTCCACATAAACTCTTTTGAGGCTCATTATTCTTTATTATTTTATTTCTCAAATACTTTATCTATTATACTTATTACTTTTATTACAATTATCACAACAGTTATATTTATTATTTATTTGTGGATCTACATTTAATTATTTACTACTTGTTACTTATTATTTATTAATTGTTTGTTATTAATTTTATTACTGTTTTATTTTGTTTCATAATATTTATTTTGAGGATTGTGAACCTCAAATTATTATTTGAGGGATACTGAATTATTATAAATATTTGACCTTGACTTGCTTATGATAGATGAAGAAAATTAAATAGAAAATATTTTATATAATATTAATATATTCTTTTTTATTTTAACTACTTTTATATTGTTGATTTTGTCTACATACATAATTTTAATACATATAAATAGTTAATTAACTTTATTTAGTGATTACCAATATTCTCACAGTACTTACAACGTGAGATACAACACCAAAGGCGGGTAAATCTTGGAAGAATCCCCCACCAAACCTGGCATGATATTTTGATCTCACTAGGTTATCTAGTAAAGTAAATTCCTCATTCTATTTGCTGAATTAAGCGTGTTTATGACATAAATTTAGAACATACTTTTACTTTGAGCCACAGTGTACCCAGTACATTGTGACCGGGTCACAGACCTGGCAGCTAGTAAGCTCTTTTATTAAGACTTTTATGGACCTCAGAAATGGAACGCTGTTCAAATAAAAGGTTTTTGTTTTTTTTGGCAATAAAATGTTCAGTTACTATAACAACTAAAAGTTTAAAAGGTAAATACTATTTCCTATTTAAATAATTACTTAAAATGGTATGTAAACTAGGGGTATTACCTAATATTTACAATTGAAAGTTTAACATCCTCAAGTTTAAAAAAAGGTTGCCTTATTTGTACAAAGAATGTTTAAAAATGGTTACAAATAAGAAAAAAGATTACCCGAATAGGTAAGGAATTTTGCGCTTCGTTTTTGAGGTAGGTAAGTACCGATATAATAGTAATAAAAAGGCTGGTAGAACAAATATATTTTTTAATATTATATACAAATATTCATCCATTGGGATCTTCTATATAAGGAAAATTTATATTATAATTTAAATGTGAATATATTTGTAAATTTAATTATTAAGATGAAAATAAAAAACAAAAAAAAAATAAATTATTTTTATAAAAATAATATACTCATTATTACATGTGTCATTAGCATATGGTATTTTTGTTCCGAGTTCCTTTTTTTATATACATTAAGTCGTACTTTTTTTTTTCTAATGTAAATTCATTTTTAATAATAATTTTTTTATTTTTTCAAATTCAACGAGAATATAATGGAAATTTATGTTTTTTTTTTAAAATAAATTACAGGAGCATTCTAATTTTTTTTTCTCTTTACATTGATACCAATGAATGATATATATAGCACAGCAATTTTTAAGATCGTTATAATAACGCTATTTTACGGCAAATAGTAGCATAGAAAACAGTTTAATTACAGTACGCGTAAAACTAGAATTGTACATTATTCAAACTTAATTGTGGAAACCCATCTACAGACTAATTTAGAGACTAATTTAGAGACCAATTTAGAGACCAATTTAGAGACTGAATTAATTATATATTTATTAATATAGATAAATATGTTTATTTATTTACAGTGAGATATATTATTGTAATAGGTAAAACATTTTTTCTTTTTTTGAATAGAAAGCTCAATATTTAACTTTTTTTTTCGGAATGTTTAACATACATTAAGAACCCATAAAACTCATAACAAACCATTAATACATTAAATACAATCTATATACATAAAAAATACTTGAACCAACTAAGTAAGATTTTTATAAAATAGGTATATATATGTTTTTTTATGTTACTCCTCTTGCTCAAAGATGTCAATTTTAATCATATTAAAAAAAACAGTTGTTATCATGAATTTATATATAATATATTAGACATGACGAGAAATACAGTAAATCCAGTTGGTTTTTATAGCAACATAGTACAATAAACATTTATATAGACTAAGGTAATGATAATCAAAAAAAAAAATAAAAACAATAAAATAAAATAAGAACTACGCGTACATATAATAACAAGATACTATAACTTTTTTATATATATTACCTTATTTACCTCATAAATGAGACGACCTGGGAAATGGGACGCCGTCCAAATAAGAAAATAATTTTTAAAATTGAAATAACGTAACTGTGGCAACCGAAATTTCAAATAGGCATTCTTATTCCTATTTAGATAATTACTTAAAATAGTAAGAGAGCTAAAGGTGTTAACAAATTTTTAGAAAAGAACCAAAACAAACTGAAAAATTAAACATTTGGATTAGTATATGTAGTTAGTTTATAGTCAATTTATTTTTAAATATATTTATTTCTAATCAAGCATTTATTTCACAAGCTGTACTAATAAATATAAAAATAATCTATGAAATGAAAATATGATTATATAATTAGCTATACAACATGACTAACAATATATACATTTTAAAAATTACTACCTTATTTGTACAAAATGCTTATGAATCGATTACAAAGTAACCAAATTATTACTCGAATGAGAAAGGAATGCTTATAAATTACACAAATTATTACTCTAATAGGAAAGGAATATGGGCGTCCCATTTCTGAAGTAAATACGGTACAGTATTGAAAGAAAAAAATAAAACACCTATTCTAATTTTATCGAGCAATCGTTTCAAGAGAATTTTTTTTTTACAAGCTGGCGGGGCTGCTCACTAAGTAAGATATGAAACCCTGTTTTATTGAATCTTCCAATAGAAATATACTAATTCTAAATAGATTAATCAGGCCTAAGACAAATATTTTTTTTTAATGTTTTATTTAAAATCTAAAATAAACAATTGATTGCTTTATAAAATGAGAAAGAATCAAACTAATATATTATATAATAAGGCTTAGTTCTACTAATACACATTAATCTTGAAATTTTACTAATGGTGAAAAGTCATTTCAGTTTAAAAATATTAATATTTTTCATTTAAAAAAACAAAATTAAATTAAATACACTATGTAAGGAAAATATATAAATATTTTTTTATTTATTTATTAAACATATAGAAAAGTTATAGAAATAAGAAAAAAAAATATTATAGTAAAGACAAAATAAAATAATAAAAATATTTTTTTGGGATGTAAAACCTAAAATGTATTATTGTAATAATGTATGTCTTCATGACAACAGGCGTCTTTCTGTCATATTAGGTGTCTTCCATACTTATCCGTTTTTATATTTGCAAGATTATATTAAAATTATATTTAATTGAAAAGTTAGGGTTATATAATAGTTCAGTATGAATGAATATTTTGTATTTTTATTAGAAGTAAATAAATATTATTTACATTAAAGATTGATATTGAAATGTAGTAAAATGAAAAAATTTGTTTATTTATATATTAAGTATTAAATAATATGCATAATATGTTTTTTATATATTTATATTTATATTATAGTTCTGTATTTAAGTTTTCTCCATTATTATTTTAAGCACAGAACGGTAATTATCTTAAATAATTATTTTTAATAACATCCATTATATTCTTTGTTTCTATTTTTACTTTTATAATTAGGGCATGAATCAAGGAATGAAGTAGTAATTTTATAAGTAATACACTAGTAGGAGATTGTCATATTTTTTTTATTTTAAACGTTTTTTACACAATAAGTATTTTATATATAATTTTGCTATTATATTCATTTTCATCGTAAAAGAAATCTCTATAAATTGATTGCAATTCTACCATGCAGTATTTTTTTTAATAAATATCGAATAAAATAAAGAATCGTATATAAAAAAAAAAAGATATTAATAGCCAATTACATAATACCAAGTAAGAGTAAAAGGTATTAATTTACTTTAAGGGAAAAGGGTAAAATATTAATATTCTTAAGAAAATATACATTTAAGGCGGTTCACGTGTATACTAATTATTAACTATACAGATGTTTAAAGTCACATAATCCTTAAATATAATAATTAGCGCCATAGCTATTTCATTATAGTTTCAGTTGTAAAATAAAGAGAGATCCGACATAACCGGCAGCAGTGACTCAATTAATATTAATTAATAATATTATTAAGTATAGTCATAAAATAAAATAAACAAAATAAAGAAAAAAAAATATGCTAAGGCGGACATTCAATGCTGTCATCCAGACAGGCAAAACAATTTTAATGTGCTTAAAATAGGTTAGTATTGAAAATTTATTAATTTGAGCGAAAATTTTTTATTATAATACGATCAAGTAATATAGCCCTTTCATTGAAAAAGGGTTATATTTATTTAAAGATTCAATTAACGAGTCGGGCGGGGACATTTCCTTATTAGGATGTTTAATATTACTTATTATAATAATAATATTATTTGTAATCAACTAATAAACAATTCTGTTTTTTTTATATTTTCTATCTGTTTTTTTAGGCTCGAGTAATAAATATAAAAACGTTAAATTGTAAAATTATGTGTGTGTATATATTATTATTTTACGTGTGTTATATAAAAAATTTTTTTTTTTTTCATATTTTATTAATATTATATATATATACTTTTATTATTATGTACAGTTATTATAAATTATAAAATTCTATATATGTAATTAAAAAGAGTTTAATTAAATATTAAAAATGTACCTACATTCCAAAATAATAAAAAAAAAAGAAAAAATAAACAAAGTTCCAAATTTGTAGTAATCGGATAAATACGTGCCGGATTAATAGTAGGATTTCAGTTTTTAGATTAACATTTGTTATGATTACCAAACTTATGAATTTCAAAAGGAATGTAAATATTTTACCCCTTCGTAAAAACTATGCCAAAATCTTTCCTATTTAGGATTCAAAGTAGCCTTTAAGTATCTTATTATTACATTAGTTGATTACTAATATTATTTTTCTTGCCAGGATTCGCAGTAAAAACTCTTATAATATCATGACTGCAATGATATTAGAATCATATGACTATTATAATGACTTCGTTAACCTTAATATTATGTAATCAATGATGTAATTGTATTCATAAACAGATTTAACAGATACATTGGTATGGTTAAAAATAACTTATTTTTTACTTAGGCCATTTACTATGTTTTATTTAAGTCCGTTATTAATTATATACGATCAAAAAGAATATAAATAAGAGGCTTCCCTCTTTTTTTTTTCTTTTTTTTTTTTACTTTCTTCATTAACATTTGTTTAAATTTTATTTATATTATATTATTTATAATTTTTATTAACAACTTTTTATCTACAATTTTTTTTACTATACAATTTTTTACTATATAATTTTTTTACTATACAATTTTTTCTATATAATTTTTTTACTATACAATTTTTTCTATATAATTTTTTTACTATACAATTTTTTCTATATAATTTTTTTACTATACAATTTTTTACTATATAATTTTTTTACTATACAATTTTATAATATTTACAATTCTTATTAAACAATTTTATATTACTTAAATTTTTTATATACCAGTTCTTATTTTATTTAAATTTTTATTAAACTATTCTTATTAATCAATTTTTATAATTTTTACAATTTTATATTAGATTATAATATATTTTATTTTTTATAAGGTGATAAATACTCTATCTAATATTGTCTTACCATATAAAAATATTTCGAAAACCAAATCACCATAGCAACACACTCAAACTCTTTAATTAGCTATTAAGTGTGAGGGTTTTTATATTACCGAGGACTTATTCTATTATATTTTTTATTTTAATTTTAAATTGATTTAGTAAGTATTTAATTTATTTATTTATTTATTTTTTATTTATTTATTATTTATTATTTTATTTTTATTTATTTATTTATTTATTTATTTCTTATTTCTTATTTATTTATTATTTATTAATTATTATTTATTTCTTTATTTCTTCATATATATTATACTTATTTCTTTATCTATTTGGTTAGAATATAATTTGGCTAACTTGTTTTTTTACAAAGTAATGGATTCCAAATTGATTACTCGTTACTCTAATAGAGTAGAAAATGACATTGAAATGTCTTTCCGAAATCCTAAAAAAACTTGGGATGCCGAATTAATTGGATCTACATTGATCCATGAACAAAACATGCTTTTTCTTGATAAAAGTTCAGGGTTAGATGTTTTTGGCAAAAATTTTTTGCTGCAAGAATACGACAAAGAAGGACGTGCTTTTATGATTTCTTTGTCATACACTTTTACAAACAAGAATGGTAAAACGGTTCCTGAGGATAAGTTCAAGGAATCTTTAATTTTTCATTGTAAGCAGATCGAAAATATCGATGGTTTTGTCGATTGCACAAAAGAAAGCAAAGATTCTGCCAGAAAGTTGTTCTGCGCTAAGGATACATTCGATTCAATAGTTAATTTTTTGAAATTCAAATACAATTTTGAAATCCCTACTTTTAATTTGTTTTCTCCGAATAAAAACTTTTCTAATTTTTTACCAATAAACTTCAAAACTGTTATTTCAGACCTCTTAGATCAAGAAGAGGTTGTATTAACTGTTTATGATGCTTCAACATTTAAAATGCTCAATAGTTTATCTACAGAACAATTTCGCGACGTTCTTGCTACTCTGGGAGTTTCCGAAGGTGCTGTAATTAGGGAAGGCTGGACGCTCTTCCCATTGAAGGTCTTAATTAGCAAATGCACACCTATTTCTCAGGGATTCTTTAATTTTAAACATTCTAAACTAAGTTTAATTTTTAATGAGAACGGTAACAATATTTGTCAATCACCCGATTTTAATACTTCAAAAGTAATGTTACCTGGCGTTCACGAGATAAATAGTTTAGTTTTTAATATAATTCCACTTAAAAAACCTATTGAATCATCATTTTTAAAGGCTGATTTTAATAATTTACATACTGATATTTCTGAGCTTGATGATAAAGATTATGTGGCGTTCACAGACATCAAGAATTTAAAAACTTTGAATCTTCTTTCTGGTACAATAATAACTCTTCAGATAAATTCACATCCTTTTTCATTTAGAATATTTGGCATTAATATGATTTCTAATAATTATATAAACTTAAACTTCTATGGAAAAATTAGTCCTGATCACCCATTTTTATTCATTTTGCCAATAATCTATTTTAACCTTGGCATGCCTAAAAATGCTATTTTAATCAAACAGAAAAGCCCACTTCCTAAAATAGCTACAGAAATTGTGGTGCAAAAAATTAGTTCTTTACTTGTTGACAAAGTTTATTTGTCACTTTGCTTTTCAAAATTGAAGCAACATTTTGATAATTCTCGTTTTGTTAGAAATGGAGATCTAATTCCTGTTATTATAAATTCACAATTGGCCGTTGAATTTGATGCCAATGGACATAATAATTTGGGATTTTCTTATGCTATTTCAAATGATATTGGTAATAATATTTATTGGTTTAAAATTGTTGCAGTACGAACTTGTGAATCAAAAAATGCACCGGAGGCTCTAACCATGCCTGAAAAAACGGTGTTATCACAAGTGAAAGCAGTAAACATGCTTTTACCTCCGATTAATGTTGTGCCTTACATGACGTTTTATGGTGTAAAAGATGCCGCAATTGTCGCAACTCTTGACAGTACTGGGAACCGACTCAAGGAAATTTTTAAAGCCGCTATTAAAGGGTTACCTACCTCCATTCTTTTATCTTCGTCTAAGCATGGTACCGGAAAAACTACAGCTGTAAAAGCCGCTGCTGCACACACTGGATTACACATGGAAGAACTTGATTGTGGTTCTGACTTATTCAACGAGAATTCTTCGATTAAATATTCAAATTTAAGAGCTGCTATCACTAGATCCTGTACATCTTCTCCTTGTGTAATTTTATTGAAGAATTTTGAAAAAATTATTTCTACTCCGAGTACTTCCCCAAACACGTTAGGTTTTAATTCAAATAAAATTTCAAAAGGAAGTATTTCCTCTGATTTATATCAAGAATCGGATGATGAATTTTTTATTCGGGATTTTTTAAGCTCTGTTTGGAACATAGTCTCCCATCACTCAACAAAAGAGTTTTTAATAAAAACTATTAGGAATAACTTAGATAATGACGAACAAACTCAAAATAATCTTTGTATCGATAGTTTGGAAAAAGATTCTATTAATTCAATTAGATTATTGGATTATCCTGTCATTGTTATTGTCGCCACTACAAATTATTTAGAGAAACTTCCAGAAAATATGAAAGAGAGTTTCTCTTTTCATATAAGTAATTCTACACCTAATGAGATGGAGCGGGAACTTGCTTTTAAAAATGTTTCAAGACAATTTTCTGAAAGAAAAATATTTTTTCGAGGAATCAACATTCATGATATTCCATTTACGATTGATGATAGTATGGACTTTAAAAGTCTAAGTTTGTCAAGCGCCGGGTTTACGTACTTAGACATAGCAAATTCGATTAAAAATGCTTTTATAAAGGCTTTTGAGCATTTATTTCTCCTAAAACAGAAGAAACTTTCCTTCGTTACTTTTTCACATTTTTGGCTTATGATTATAGGTTCCGCTAATAAAATTTCAATTGATTTTGAAATTATTTCAAATTCAGTCTCAGAACAGAATAGGAATATTACCCACCACAATATTGCTCCCACAACAAAGTTCACCAATGATATCGGTGGGTTAGCCAGTGCAAAGCACATTGTGGAAGAGACCATATCTCTTCCACTGGCTCATCCTGAATTATTTAAAATAGGAATGAAAAAGCGCTCTGGCTTGCTTTTTTTTGGTCCACCTGGTACAGGAAAAACTCTTCTGGCGAAAGCAATAGCCAATATGTTTAGTTTATCCTTTTTATCGATTAAGGGGCCTGAACTCCTCAATATGTATATTGGGGAGTCAGAAGCCAATGTGAGAAAGATTTTTACAAGAGCCCGGGAAGCTGCACCATGTGTTATATTTTTCGATGAGCTTGATGCTATTGCACCAAGAAGAGGGAATCAAGGTGATTCTGGTGGCGTTATGGACCGAATAGTTTCTCAACTTTTGTCTGAAATTGATGGCACACAGGAAGGTTCTCACAATGGGGAGGTTTTCGTTATAGGGGCTACAAACCGTCCTGATTTACTCGATCCATCTTTACTTCGTCCTGGTCGATTTGATAAAATGGTGTATTTAGGTGTTCCTGAGTCTTCTCAGGAAATAGAATTAATTCTTGAATCTTTATCTAACAAATTCCTTCTAGAGGACAAATCAATTATAAGAAAAGTGGCAAATTTATTACCTTGCAAGTATTTCACTGGTGCAGACTTATATGCATTGTGCGCAGATGCCTTAATGAATGCTATGATTCGTGTAGCGAATCATATTTCTGAACAAGTTTTTCATTATAATAAAGCACTTTCAAATGCTAAACTATTACTTGATAATACTAAGAAAATTTGTTCAACACAGGTTCATAAAGGCATTTCTAGTTTCGATTCTTTAAAAAACGGGTTATTGAATAGGGCTAAATATCATTTAGATTTTTATAAAGATGGATTAAATACTACGGATGATGGTATATTATTTTTGGGAGATTGTCTGAAAGAAGTTGGTCATTATGGAGAATTTCAAAAATATAACCAACAACACAAAGAAATAAAAATTGATTTTCTAGAGGAATATTTCAATCAGTTTAAAGGCACAAATTTTTCCTCTAATATTATGGCGTTTCCAGTCCAAGTTTCTTATGGTGTCGATGAGGATAGTTTATCTATACAAGATGATATGGAAAATTTAAGAATAGGTGATTCAAATTATCAAACATCTGGAAACTCATACCAATCAGAAAATAACTTCATCAATACAGAATTTGTAGAGTCGAGCAATATAAATGTTGAAATGGACACCAATGATTCTCGGGAGTATGCTTCTTTACCTCCCACAGATTATGTTCGAATTGCGAACTATACTCATAACTATGATGCTCAAATTGCTGAATATGAACGTTTAGGATATAATGCTTTTTATAACGAACGAAGTCAATACTTTACCAATAGAATAAATTTTCTTCAGCAGAGACTTTCCGATTTGAATAATGCTTTACCAAATTCTGAAGAAAGAACTAGGTATACCCAGGAGCTGTTTTTACTTCAAAATGAATTCACAAGTTTCATCTCCTTCTGCTCGGCATACAATAGGTTTATCGAGCCTGACGAATTCAACTTTTATCAACCAGTTATGAATACAGATTTTCAGAATTCACAAGCTCCAAATAATTATATTTTGAACCTTGTTCAAAATAATTATATTTCTCCTAATAATAATAGGCAATATCACTATAGTAATAATATTTATGATTCTTATGGTTTCCCTGGAACTTTAGGACCTGGAAATGAGTTTGATGCCACTGTTGACGGAGGGCCAAGTATTTTTATGATCCCGCGGAGTGATTATAATAATAATTATCATAATTTAGACAGAAATTTTGCACATAATGGTTTCGAAAATTATTTTCAAGTAGTTGACTCTGAGACCGCTTTAAATGAACTTAGAAATTCGCATAGTCCATTTTCGAGATTTTCAACTATGTTTGGAAATGTATCTAGTTCAAATTTATCTCCAAGTACGGTACAGGAAAGTTCATATAGAAGTCTAGATGGGGATTCTAATATAATTAATATTGAAGGGATTATTAATCAAGAATTACAAACTAATCCTGAAGCTATTCGTTCTAGACATCCAGTTACTCCAGATACATTGGAGCAAGTCTTAGGCTCCAATGCCATTAACACTCAAGTAAGTGTTAATTTTGAAGATTTTACTTCAGCAGCAGCTAATTTAGCTAGTTCTGTATCTGCCGACGAGTTAAGGGAGTATGAAAAATTAAGGGAACAATATGCTCAAGGTGGTTCAATTAAGGATGATAATAATGAGCAGACAGAACAATCATTTGATAATAGTACAGAAGATGAAGAGAGCGACGAAGAGTTTTATTAATATGATGAATACGGATAATAAGTTTGATTTTTGCTCATTTTTTAATTTATATTAGTTTATTTGTTTAATTGATTGTTCACATTATTTGTTGACATTATTTGTTTAATTGATTGTTCACATTATTTGTTGACATTATTTGTTTAATTGATTGTTCACATTATTTCAATTCACTTGTTTAATTTATTTGATTATACTTCAAATCTTATTTAATTCACTAGTTTAAATAAATGAAGTTTTATTAAGTAAAAAATATAATATGTATATATAATAAATAATACAATTACAATTAATAAATAAAAATATATAACAATAAAAAAATTAATAAATAAAAGAATAAATAAAAGAGTAAATAATAAAGAATAAATAATAAATAAAGAATAAAATTAAATAAATATATAGTTTTATATAATCTATTAATTAATATGTGCTACAGTAGGTTTTTGTTCTAAATCTTTTGAAGAATTTGAAGTAAAAGGAAGAGAAGATTTTAACTTTCTGAATCTAAAGATACCAAAAATAATCTTATCTAAATCCCACCATTCATGATTGATTGGACTATTAGTACCAGTAAAAATAAAAGCATCATATAAGAAACCACCAAGAAGACATCCTATAAATGGAGCAATAATTGGCACCCAAAACCAATAATTAGCATAAGTCCAAACTTCTGGACCATAACCAGCCATATAAATAAAAAGTCTTGGACCGAAATCTCTTGCAAAATTCAGTGCATAACCAGTTTCCCAACCTAAAGTTGCACCAGCAGCAAAAATTACAAAAAACAAAACAAGTGGACCATTATCACCAGCAGGATTATTCGCTTCATCACCAATCGCAAAAATAATAAACATTAAAAATGCAGCACATATGATTTCCGAAAAGAATTGACCAGTTGTGGACATAAAAAGTTGTGGGAAAGTACAAAAAATACCAGCAGTCGAAGTTGGACCACCAACAGAACGAATACCATGACCTTCAAATTGATCAATCGCAGATCTATAATTACCATATAAAACTGCAGCAGCAACAAAACCACCTAAGAACTGACCGATTATATAAGGAATCAATTTACGCCATGGGAACTGTCTAAATACACAATTTGCTAAAGTAACAGCAGGATTTAAATGACCACCTGAAACACCACCAGATACATAAACACCAAGCATAACACCCATACCCCAACCCCACGAAATAGATTGGTAATCACCAGCAGTATGTTTTGATAATGTAACTTGCGCCACCGAACCATCACCAATTAAAACAATCATAAAAACACCCCAAAATTCCGCAAAAGGTTCTCTAAAATAATGTCTAAAACGACCCCATGTTGTCATGGAAGCAATTTCATCAGCATCGATTTCTGCTGGTCCAGCTTGTTCGATTTGAATAAACCGAGGGGCAGTCAAATCCGCTTGTGGGGTGAAGTTACCAAATCTTTGGTCTCTTCTTGATAGTCTAAATGCTTCAATTGTATGCAATGCTTCAGAGCTATTGCTATTTCCCGTGGGAGTTTCCGTCATTTTGTTGTTGTTGTTGTTGTTGTTGTTGTTGTGATTATTAAGATAAATGAATAAATTATATAATATAAATCACGTGCTTTGACCAATAACTAGTCAAAGTGGTATAGAGTTAATAAATTATATAGTATAGTATATTATATAGTATTATATAGTATATAGTATTATATAGTATAATATAGTATATTAATAGTATAATATATAGTAATAATTATACAGTAATAATTATTTAGTATATATTATATAATGTTATAATATAATAATATTTACTTATATAGTATGGTATATATAGTATATTATTTCCTTAGATGAGTAAATTTTCTCCACAAACTGGAAACTGGCAAACTGGCAAACTGGGGAAAAGTGCTGTATAATATAGTGAATGAGATATATACGTAATCGATTATTAATAGAAAAAATTTTCTATTTATTTTATGGCCTGTTTCTTCGTATTTTCTCTATTTTATTATTGTTTATTATACAAATAAAAGATTTTCCTGTTTATGTATACACTATATAGGAAGCAATGCGCCGGAATGAGGACCGAAACATGTATTGTTATGACAACAACGGGAAATAAATATCCGATAAACACTAATAATATACACCAATATTATTATTATTATTATTATTATTTATTATATGCAATTTGCATATAATAAATAATAAATAGATAATATAAGTACAGTATATAATAAAAAAACATTTTACAAAATTACAGTAATAATAGCAAATAAAAACTGCATTAATAATACATAATAAACAATTGATATAGCATATAAACAGTCATATAATAGACAACAGTAATTACCACGTCTAGTGTGAATGTATGATTCGCCCCGCTATCCGGGAACGTCCGATATTATACCCCGCATCAAAATGACGCTGATCATAGCTTATTACTAATAACAAGGGATATGGTTGCCAAGTGAAAATTTTCACCCCGGATTAAACTATAAAAGGATTTTGTTTGTAGGGAAAACAAAAAAAAATAAACAACTCTGTACACACTAGAATTTAAAAATTAATTTTTCTATTTAGTAAAATTAATTAGTTAATTTTATTTTGTTTTATTTTAATAAATTTATTATAATAAATATTATATATATATATATATACACATATACATATATATATAATATTTATTATTTTTCTTACAGTGAAAATTAGTTTCCAGAAATAAAAAAAAAGAGGAAAACGTATAATAATCACTGTTATACATTAATTACTCTTTATTTATTAACTGAAGTGGCTAAAATTGGGTTTTCAGCTAATAGCGATAGACAGTTATATTGCAGAAAGAATTTTATCAACGTTATTATAAACTAAATTAATTTTTTTTTATTTATTTATACATATAACTAAAATGCCTGTTCCTACTCTCATTGGTGCTATTGATCAAGGCACTACCTCAACTCGGTTTATTGCCTTCAATACCGAAGGTAAACCTATTGCTTCTCATCAGATTGAATTCAATCAAATTTATCCCCATCCAGGTTGGATTGAACATGATCCGCAAGAAATCGTCGATTCAGTAATCGATTGCATTAATCATACTGCAAGACAGTTGAGAACAATGGATATTCCTGCCTTTGCCATTAAAGCTGTTGGTATTACAAATCAACGTGAAACTACTGTTGTTTGGGATGCTGAAACTGGTATTCCCATTTGTAATGCTATTGTTTGGGGTGATACTAGAACTTCAAACACTGTTGCCACTTTGTCTGCAAAACCAGGCGCTGATAAAATTCGTGAAATTTGTGGTTTACCAATTTCAACATATTTTTCTGCTGTAAAATTGCGTTGGCTACTGGATAATAATAAAGATGTTAAGTCTTCTTATGATCGTGGCAAATTAGCTTTTGGTACAATTGATACTTGGTTGTTATATCAATTGTCTGGTGGTTTAAATGGTGGCAGACATATTACTGATCCAACAAATGCTTGTAGAACAATGTTAATGGATATTAGAACTTTAAAATGGGACAAAGGATTGATTAAATTTTTTGATTTAGAAAAATTAATTTTACCTGAAATCGTTTCGTCTTCAGAAATTTATTGCAGATTAGGAACTGGTCTTTTAGCTGGTTGTCCTTTAGCTGGTTGTTTAGGTGATCAAGCTGCTGCTTTAGTTGGTCAAAAGGCTGTAACTCCTGGTTTAGCAAAATCAACTTATGGCACAGGATGTTTTATATTATATAATACTGGTAATGATCCTGTTATTTCAAAAAATGGTTTATTAACTACTATTGGTTTTCAATTAAAAGGTCAAAAACCTGTTTATGCTTTGGAAGGTTCAATTGCAGTTGCTGGCTCTGCTATTAAATGGACAAGAGATAAACTAGAAATGATTGAATCTTCAGAAGAAATTGGAGAATTAGCTGCTTCTGTACCTGATTCTGCTGGTGTTGTATTTGTAACTGCATTTTCTGGTCTTTTTGCTCCGTACTGGCGTGACGATGCACGTGGTACAATATTTGGTATTACACAATATACTACAAAAGCACATATTGCACGTGCAACAATTGAAGCAACTTGTTTCCAAGTTAAAGCAATTTTAGAAGCTATGCATAAGGATTCTGGTAAACCTTTTGAAAAGCTTCGTGTAGATGGTGGAATGACAAATTCTGATGTCTGTATGCAAATTCAATCTGATATTTTAGGCATGGAAGTTGAAAGACCAGCCATGCGTGAAACTACTGCACTTGGTGCTGCTATTGCTGCTGGTATTGCTGTTGGTATCTGGAAGGGAATTGATGACCTCGATAAAGTTAACACTGAAGGTACAACCGTTTTCACTGCAAAAACAACTCCTGAAGAACGTGAATCAATGCGCAAATTTTGGGATAAGGCTGTTTCTCGTGCTGTTGGTTGGCTCGAACCTGACGAGACTAAGTAGAATGGATTATTACAAACATTTATGAATACTGATTGTTTCAATACGGACTTTTATTTTCTTGTACTTTATATGTACTATTTTTGTTACTATTTATTTATATTACCATTTACTATGTTTATTTATATTACTTGTAAGCATAACAATATAATACTAAGTTAACTATGCTGTTTAGAGTTTACTATATGTATTGTTTAAATTGTGTAAATTACTATAAATTATTACTATATTAACTATAATTTTACTATATAAATTACTATACATTATTTTATACAATTTATGTATTTCCTTTACTAATTTCGCATAGTATTATTTTCCATGAAAAAAAAATAGAAAAAACATAGAAAAGTAATTACCATTTATTTTCCTAAAAAATTTTACGTTGTAAAATTTGCCACAGTAATTTTTCATAAAAAATTGAACAAAAAAAAAATGAAAATTAACTTTCAAAAAACCTTAGGAAATTTTCAAAAAAGTGGGAATTCCATACTCCCCAAAGATTTTTGACTATGAAAGAAAAGTCTTTTTAGGGTGAAGGGTAAATTCTGCCCAGTAAAAGATTTTCGCTGGATAATTAGTAATCGTTTTGTATTTTTGTATTTTAATTAAAAATAAACAAAGATTAAGTAAGCAATTAGTTATTGAATCAAGGGATGAAGTATTTTCATATTTGTTTATTTTTTTATTTTTTTTTTGAAAGCGCCTTAAGAATCGCCGCTATACTATTATTAAGTAATTCACATTGTTAGGGTTGTGTGAGGCATTTATGACATTAATAAGCAAAGTGCTAATCGATTTTTTAATTAGTCATGTAAATAATAACAAACAGTAAATAAACAATTATTACAACGTAGAGCCAACTAAATATATCTACACAGCAACGAAACAATAATATAGCAACCAAATAGTTAGTGCCACCATAATGTAGACATTTATTAGCTTTTAGCTATGTAAGGGAGTATTATAAAATACTGTAGGATTAATAGAGGTTTCAAACACTTTAGCATACACAGTAGAGTAAATAGTATGAAAGCCCAGTATAAATGTAGTTATTAGTATGCTTTCGCATACTATGTGATTGGGCTGGTTTAGTATGCTTGCATAGAAAGAGTATAGAATAAGCATCACCATGGTAACCTGCGCTTTTAATTTCATACTAAAAATCACGGTATCACATACATATATACATATATACATATATACATACATACATACATACTTACTTACTTACTAAATTAGGGTATCGGTATATGCTAACTACTACATAAAAGAAAAAAATAAAGGCAAAAGAAAAAATCAATTGGTTATATTAATTTATATTTATTTATATTTATTATTGTTTATATTTATTTATTATTGTTTGTTGTTTTATAGCTTATAAGGGGGTACATGCACAATGTTTGGGGCCTCAAGATTTCTCAGGAAAAAAACAATTCTTTCAGTTTCTGCTGTAAGCGCAATTTCATGCTTAGGTACGGCATTGTATTTGCAGCATTCATCATCTTCTGGAATAACAGCACTAGCAGAAGAGACAGACAATAAAAATAACACTAGAAAACGAATACCGGGCCCATTTAAAAAGTTACCCTCTCGAGAGGAAGAAATCAATAAATTAAAAAATAATGATAAAGAATTTGATTTAGTTATTATTGGTGGTGGGGCAACAGGATCGGGTATTGCACTAGATGCAGCCAGTCGTGGACTTAATGTTTGTTTACTTGAAAGATTTGATTTTTCTTCCGGAACATCATCGAAATCAACAAAACTCGTTCATGGCGGTGTTAGATATTTAGAAAAAGCAATTTGGAATCTTGATTATGGTCAATATAAACTTGTACGGGAAGCTTTACATGAACGTAAAACATTTCTAGATATTGCACCACATCTTTCATTCGCTTTACCAATAATGTTACCAGTTTATACATGGTGGCAAGTGCCATATTTTTATGTTGGTACAAAAGTGTATGATTTATTATCTGGTAGAGCGTCCATTGGCGGTTCTTATTTACTTTCATCAAATACAGCAAAAAATATTTTTCCAACTTTAAAGGCTGATAATTTAAAAGCTGCTTTAGTTTATTATGATGGATCACAAAATGATTCGAGAATGAATGTTTCACTTGCATTAACTGCTGTTGAATATGGTGCAACTGTTTTAAATTATTTTGAAGTTGAAAATTTATTAAAAGACGAAAATAATAAAGTGTCTGGTGTAATTGCAAAAGATAATGATAGTAATAGTAAGAACAATAGTTATAAAATTAATGCAAAAGCTGTTATAAACGCAACTGGTCCTTTTACGGATTCAATTAGAAATTTAGATGATTTAGAAGCACGCAATATCGTTGCCCCTTCTTCTGGTGTTCATGTTGTGCTTCCAGAGTATTTTTGTCCTGATAAATTAGGTCTTTTGGATCCAAATACTTCAGATGGTAGAGTAATTTTCTTTTTACCTTGGCAAGGTAAAACTGTTGTAGGTACAACTGATAGCCCATGCAAAGTTGAAAATGATCCAATACCATCAACAAAGGATATAGAATTTGTTTTAAAAGAAGTTTCAAAATATATTGATTCTTCAAGAGTTTCTTTATCTGAAGATGACGTATTAGCTGCTTGGGAAGGTATTCGTCCACTTGTAAAAGATCCAAATGCAAAAAACACCGAATCTTTAGTTAGAAATCATTTAATTACAATTTCTCCTTCAAATTTGATTACTATTGCTGGTGGTAAATGGACAACTTATAGAGAAATGGCTCGTGAAACTGTTGATAAAGCAATAGAAATTATGGGTAATAAACTTGATCCAACTATACGTTCAAATGCTTTAACTTGTAAATCAGAATCAATTAAAGTTGTTGGTGCAAATCAATGGCATCCATTAATGTATATTGATCTTGTACAGCTCACTGGTATTGAACCAGAAGTTGCAAAAGCTTTAGCAAGTAACTATGGTGATAGATGTTTTGAAGTTGTTGATTTATGTTCACCAACTGGTCGTCGTTGGCCATCAAAGGGTATTCGTCTTTCACAAGAATTTCCTTATGTAGACGGTGAAGTTAGATATGCTGTTAGAAATGAGTTTGCTCGTAAAGCAACTGATGTAATTGGTAGACGTACAAGACTTTCATTTCTTAATTCGCAAGCAGCTTTAGAAGCTCTTCCTACAATAATTGATATAATGGCTGAAGAACTTAAATGGAATGATTCAAGAAAAGATTCTGAATGGGATGATGCTCTTAATTATCTTTATTCAATGGGTCTTTCTCCTGAACACAAATGGTCAAGAAAGGATGTTATGAATGGAAAATATGCTGACTGGGAAAATGCAAAACTTGATGCTGTTCGTCAAAAGGTAGCAATAGAATCTGGTCATCAAATTTAGATTAAAAGGAAAAGAAATAAAATAAAATAAAAGAAAATAATCAAGGAAAACTACCAATTATTAGACAATAATATATATATATATATATATATATATATACATATACATAATTTTAATTTTTCTTTTCTATCTTTTGAAATTTACAATCATACATATGTTATAAAATAGAATAAAATTTTTTAAATATTAATAATTTACATTTTAGTTGGCTATATTATTTGTAACTAAATAAAATTCAAACATTAAGTTTTTGACTAATTATTAAATAAATATTTTACATATAAATATTTTTTATTTTAGAAACAGTACTTTTCCATTGTTATGATCTAATGCTATGTTTAAAACTAGACATGGTTGCTAAGGCATTAATACCTTGTTATGCTTGAAAAAGGCATTAAAGCATTTAAATAAACATACATCGTATACATTTTCCTTGAAAAAGGCATTAAAGCATTTAAATAAACATACATCGTATACATTTTCCTCTAGTACGTTTAATCATGCTTTAAAATTAGATGAATTGCGAACTCGTTTCCTCTTTTGGTTCGATATAAAGTATATTTTTATGTATATAGTCGATTGTTGACTATGACATGTAAGCCAGGATGAAACCCTGCTAAAGGTCTATTTTCTGGTACTTTTCAAACATATCAGAGTATATCTTTACACAACTAAGCACGGTAAGATAAGTGTTAAATGTGTTGGGTTGGAGCTATACGTGCAAGTTCCCCACATACGTTTGCACAGTAACTTATGAAGCTAAAGGGAGATATTAGTTTCTTTGGTAAGAGATACTATGGATGTGTGATTGACATAGTAAATATTAATATGCGTATATTTAATATATGTATTCTTAATATATGTATATTTAATATATGTATTCTTAATATATTGTAATTAATAGTCTCCATAGTATACTACTATTAGTCTAGAATACTATATGTTATCTATTGGATTTAGAAACCCATCCGATTCACGGACAAATACCCAACACTACATACAATAAATAGCAGCCACAAACTAATCAGAGGTATATGCACAATTTAGATCTGATTAATAAAAGTAATTTAATCTTGTATTATTTTTTTTTTGTATTTTGAAAATCTCTATGATAGTTGACTATAAATTATATGTGATAAATATGTATTATAAATCTGTAAATAAGAATCGATTTCTATATATTGTAGAGAAAAAAGAGTCTAATTGGAATTAAACAAGTTTTACACTAGTTCATATTTCTCATGGTATGTCAAAATAACTAATAGAGTAAGACAAAGATATACTCCTTTAGACACATATGGTAATTCATATGTAATTCATATAGAGGTGTTTATATTCCATATAGACATATGAATAAACTGACTTATCTGCTATAATGTAGTCTTCCCACTTCGGATAATCACAAATTCTTTGTATGATTTTTTTTATATGTTTGATTAGACTGTAAGGATTAAGTACTTAGGTCACATACTAAATCTAGATCATAATGGGAAATTTTAATAAATTGTAATATGTTAATATTGTTAATATAGTTAATAAATCGTTTAAAAGTGTTTCCAACAAAGAATTAATAATTATCAAGATCAACTGATTCTTGTTTCATGATGATAATAATAACTTGTTATCATCATATTTAATTACAAATTATTATTTGGTTCATAAAGAATTATTTTACAATGTGAAAGATAATTTTTAATGTGTATTTGTTATTAAATCTAATATAAATTATATAAAACTACATCTCTAAGGACGGATACAGTTTAAAAAACAAATGTGTGATTATGCATATAAATTTTCATATATAAATATGTGTTTAAAGAATATCTTTATCTAATAAAAATAAGGGAGAGATATATCTACTGCTATAAACCTAATTTAGATGAAGATAATGTGAGATCATATTTATTATATATTCAGTATATATCAAATTAATATATGATTAGAACCTTTACCCCTGGTTCATAACACGATGTTAATAACAATATACAAACAAATATATCTGATTCTATACGCAGATTAATATCTCATATATCAGTTATAGTATCTTCTTACAAAATATACCATTATAGTTTACAATTATCAAATCATACATATTATTAGATAATATTATTAGGTTAAACATGTATATAAGATTTTTAGGATACATACTGGATATTATTGTCATGGACCATATAGTTTACAAATGTCAAATTATATACATGGGTAAGATTAAAGGTAAAAATTAAATACTCATAAATCTAAATTAAACACGATTTTACAAACAAAATTTTCAATTATATTGAAAAATATCTATAAAAAATATCTAAATAATAAAACTATTAAATAAAATTACTGAGTTTTGTCCTCTTTTTATAATAAAAATATACCAAGTAGCACTAGATATACACGAGAGAAATTATGGAGAAAAAATATGGCCAGAGGAAAAAAACCAACTATAAGCTTAATAAAAAATGTATGAAGTTGTATATTTTACATAGTATTTACACATAAACTTTTATAATACTTTGTATTCTACGATCTGGTTGATCACGAAACACTGCTCCATGCCCTCCTATACTTGCAGATGTTCTATAATACCCATTTCAGTAAGTCTAAGTTCCCTATATCATTAGTAATCTTATAATCTCCAATGAAAAGCTTCAGTTGTCTAGGAAACACACGCTTTTAGAAATTTTTTTTTTTTTTCAAGTACAGTATAGCACTAGAGTACATATACTATGATCATGGATTTCGCAAGTATATATAAATATACGGTAATAGAATTGTTTATTATGAATTACAAAATAACAATGAACTAAAACTATATTATTCTCTATTAATTAATATGTACTGAAGTGTTATTCGTTTTTATTATTATCACAACTTCCCATATCAAACTAAAAATAGGACAGTTTAATAAATAAGTTAATTATATATATAGTAAATCTATTCATGCAGATATACATACAAACTTATTCTTACATACATACAAACTTATTCTTACATACATACAATACAAGCAATACATAAAATACATACTAATAACAAATACACACAAATACAAGAGCGTAGAACAACAAATCCCATCTGCTTAAAAATTTAAATAGCTTAGGCTTATTAATATTACATATAAAAGAACATGTAGTCTTTGGGGTCTGAGAAGGTCTTAGATTTGGGCACATAGTGACTTGAAAAGAAGGTTACATAAGGCATGGGAAATTAATGTCAGAATATTTTATTGAAGATGAAGAAAGATAGTCAGATTTTATTCCAGAATAATAAAATTGCATTCCAGAGTAATATTAAACTCTAATTCAATTATATGAAGTTCATCTTTATCATTTGTATCACAGTTTAAAGAGATGGCTAGTTTCACAATATTCAAATTATTTACTTTGATTTCCCTTCTTTCTAAGATTAATGATTAACTTGCCTAGCTCTACTATATAATAAATCAATAAAGAGATATAAGATAATGAAGTTAGGGCTAGGTAGTATGCCAGAAGCGAGTCAAAATGCTATAAATATGCATGATGTATAGACTAATGCAATAGTAGTTATTTTCCCCCCCTATAATTGCTTTACAATGAAAGATTATTTATTAAGGCAAGCTTAGAGCTAAGAATAACAGACTCAAGACTATTTTGTGACGGTCGTAATCGTTCAAGACTGTCTTTGTTTTTTTGACAGTTTCACTATTTATAATACTTACTAGACTGTATTGAAAATATTATAATATACCAGTACTAACAATTCAATCAGCCAGTTTCTAGTATCTGATGTTTAGTATTATTCTTTAAGAATCTTTTTACCCGTATAGGATCAATTATTTGTAAATTTTATGGATTTGTTTTATAAATTTCCATACATATTTTACTTAAAAATGAATCAAAAGTAATGAACCACTCTTATTTTCAAGTTATGGACTTTTTTTAAATCGTATTTCACTTAAACACTTTATTTAAGAAAACATGTTTTTTTGAATACTGAATATTATTAATATTTTATATTGCAAATAATGAGTTATAAATTTAACAAATGTTTAAGGAACATAACAATTAATTAATTGACATGCTATTTATGATTATATTAGACACTAATATAGATAGCTATGTTTTATTTCATACATAAGAATTGTATCTTTTATTGTATTTATAAAATCACATACGCTATATTTTATTTATAACATCACATATGTTTTTTACTATATTTAAAATGAATTCCACTAGGCTATGTTCAGACTTTGTTTGAGTTTTGTTTAGACTTTATTTTGATATTCTGAACTGTTTAACTTTATCTATTTAATAAGGTTTGCATAGTTTATTAATAGTAAAGACGTATAGAGAGATATATTTACATTGGAAAAAAATCTATAGATATTTATGTACACCTGTATTCAATATTTAGTACAGTCTTTGGTTTAGTTTATATTTATTTTTAAATCATTCTACAATTTCTATTATTTTACTACAATTGCTTTTTGAACTTTTTTTTGAATTTTATTTGGAGGCTAATTTTTTTTATAAAAATATTTAATTTATCTAAATCACTACTTGGAAACATATTCACATTAATTTCAATTGCTGTATTAAGAAAGTATTATTATCACATGTGTTTATAAAGATATTTTACTTATTTATATACATAAATTATAGCAAAAATAGTTGTCACGAATAGCACATAATTTGTTAATAAATTCTACTATAGTGCTAGTGCTACCTTTGTTTATCTTATGAAGCAGGTGCACTATTATCACTATAATATTTATTTAGATTAGTATTTTTTGTGATAATAAAAAGATAATGGGCAATAAAATTACACATGAAAAATAAATGTTAAGCATTTAACCGTTTAACCACTTGAGAAAAAGAAGATACCTCATTGATATTGAAACCTATCCCCACACTCGTATTCTAGAGTGAGTCTATATTATAATATGTGATATAAAACAGTTAAAAACACTATCACCAGATTACATTGTAATACCATTCAATTCTAAATTATAATTTCTATTTATAGATTATTATTATTATTATTATTATTATTATATGCTAATTATAGATTATTATTATATTCTAATTATAGAATATTATTGGCACCCTATCACAATGTGACTCTATAATATTGGTGATATATTGGTGATATAAATGCTAAAAGTTTTAGTATAAATTTAGCAGGTTTGTCTTAATTTTAGATTTTACTTTTATTTTAATTTTATAGTTTTTTATGTTTTTTGTTCCTATTGTTAATTCAATTTTCATTCATTTTTTCTCTGTTATATACTAGTTAACAATAATTAAAAAATTCCAATGGTTGTAACAAATTCTCTTATTCTAAATGGTTTAGAAAAAAAAGATTTCAACGAAAAAAATTTGTCATGTGTTAGAAACTTTATATCTGAATATCTATACAAACTATTCAATAAAAAAGAATACATAGAGTATTTAAACAACTTGAATAGTTTAAACAATTATATAAATGAGTCATATTCTGAAAAAGAAAGAAATGATTTGGCAAATGTTTTTAAAGACCGAATCGATGGGGAGCTTTATCACTTTGCGTCTTTTCCTTCTTCTGGAGAGCTTATTATGGTTTTTTCATCAACTAAAACTGCTATAATTTTAAAGTTATTAATAGAATGTAAATTTTTAAATTTACAATGCTTTTCAAACAAAATATCTAATGATTTATATAATGATTTAACCGAGTTTCTTAATCTTAATAATTTGAAGGATTTAAGTATTTCGAAAGGTGTAAATGTTATAAATATGAGTACTCCAATTTCAATTTCAAATATTTCAGTAACCAAGGAAGAAGCAACCGAAATTATTAATTATATATTTTCAAAGGGAAAATTATATTATGATACTCAATTCAGTTTTCAATATGAAAACAAATATTGTAATGGAACAATTCATAATCCTCCAGATAGTGAAGAGCCCAAGTTACCTTTCAGAAATAGGTTTCAAGCCTCACGTTTTAAGGAATTATTTGTTGAACCCCTATCCCCTACTCTTCCGACGGAACAACAGTTAGGAGAATGTGGAGAACTCTCCGAGCAATCGTTGGAATCCAATACAGAAACAGAAACAGAAACTAACCTAGACATTTTGTTAAAAGAAGCTTTAGAGAGATACATTAAATCAGCAATTGAGGATGAGTATATTAATAATAATAATAATGATTCGAAAGCTCCAGATAATGAGGATTCATTGCTTATATCTGCATCTACTTCTCTTCCAGCAGAATGCTTAGGAAAAGATGGAGAACTCTCCAAGGAATCGTTGGAATCCAATAAAAAAACCGAAACTGACATAAGCATTTTAGTCGTGCAAGCTTTTGATAGATGCAAACAGTTGAGATGGGAGTATGAGTATAATAAGATTAAAATTTGCAGTAAAGATTATGATAATAGTGATTTAGTAGTTCCAGATGAGGACCCATTACTTGTATCTCAATCTGCTTCTCTTCCAACGGAAAGTTTAGGAAAAAATGCAGAACCCTCTAAGAAATCGTCGGAAACCAATACAGAAACAGAATCTGACATAGAACATTTACTTAATGAAGCTAATCAAAGATACATAAAATTGAGAATTGAGTATGAGAATTATAAGAACAAAAATGAAAATAAAAATGAAAATTATAATAATAATAATTCAGAAGTTCCAGATAGTGAGGAATCATTGATTATATCTCCATCTTCTTCCATTTCACCGGAATGGATAGAGAAATATGGGGAAACCGCCAAAAAAGTTTTTGAATTCAATACAGAGTCTGAATCTAGCGCAAGCAGTTTAATAGCTAATGCTATAAATAGATACAATAAAGTGATACAAGATAATTCGTATATTGTTGGCGGCATTAATGATAACAATTCAATGATTCCAGATCGTGAGGATCCATTGCATATATCTCCATCTATTTCTATTTCAGCAGAATGGTTGGGAGAAGATGGAGAATCCTCTCAACAATCGTTAGAATCTAATACAAAGGCGGAATCTAGCGTAAGAAGTTTATTAGAGGAAGCTTTAGAGAGATACAAAAAGTCAATCAATGAGTGCGACGATGATGATGCTGACAGCAATCATAATAATAATAATAATAATAGCGGAAATGGTAATAATGGTTACATTTATTTGTAACTAGAAATATGAATAATCTAAGCTTTGGCATTACTTTCTATATTATGTTACAAACTGGTTAAATTTATCTTAAAATCAAATGAAAAAAATATTCCTATATTACTTAAATAAAATTATTAAATATGATATAAAGATAATAAAATAATAATAAGCTATACTATATTTACACTTTAATTAGTTATCAGTCTATCCTTAAATAAAATTATAAATGGAAACACAAGTCAAGTAAAACTATATAATAGTACATAATGGATAAGAAAGTGCTAAAGTACATTTATCATTTAAATATAATGATAAGAACCTATATTTTATACTGATTATTTTATTTATTGGATAAAATATGGTTATAAATTCTCGTATTGTCTTTTCTTGGAGATACAGCACTAATATGATACTATGCTATTTTTTAATTTAGTTAATAAATTTGTTTCTTTTATTATTCTCGTAAATATTAAATTAATATTAGTAAACGCGTAAATCAATAACAAGCACAATAAATGATTATGATATTAAACAAATATTATAAAAAACGGTAAACCATTTCGTTGAGTAAATATTTGATATGCCTTGGTGTGATTCTTCTATGTAACTTTGAAACACAATATTGATAGATTAGTTCTTTGGGGCAAAAAAATAAGGAATTAATACTTTATTTTTTGAAGCTTTTTAAGTGGAAACTACTTTTACTCAATATAATATAATAAAAAAAAATATATAATATATACTCATATGAATGTATTTGCAATATTTTAAAGTATTTCCTATATACGAATCCATAGTTTTGGTAAAAAGTTCAGCAGTTTTGAATACTCTTGGTTAGTAATTTAAACTTACTAGAGAAGAAATTACAAACTAGCATTAGGAGATTTACTTTATATATGCATATGTTTTAATAAGTTATTTAACTATCTATCTTTAAAATATTTAGTGGACAAACTTGAAAAAATATATATTTTCATAATTATAATATACACTTTTTTTTTATATAATTTTTATTTATACATCTTTTAGACATTGAAGTATAAATATTTTTATTAGAGAATATATTTATTATAATATGATAATGTTTCTAGTATGGTATTATGTATAGTATGATAAGCAATCTAAGGAAATTTTCTCTACGGTTAATATAATAAGTTTAAATTCTCAGTCGAAATGAAAACTATAATTTAAGATGAAAACGGAGCTTCAAATTATTATACACAATTACACATAATATCATAATAAACTATCTTAAATAGTTCGCTTTACAATATAGAAGGTAAAAGAATAGTGATATTATTATTATTATTGCCATTTTTATTTTTTTTTGGCTTTATGATAAAAATAATTCTTAAGTGTATAGTTCAGTTTTGTTTAAATTTATAATATATTTTTTGACTTTGGATTAATATTATGAAATTGAACGATTTATAGTATTCCATTATATTATCATATTTATATTAATTAAAAACCCCATCAATAGTTTTATTCTAATAGAAAAAAGATCTGGGTTTTTCTATATTTTTCACATTTTAATGGAATCACTTAATAACAAACTGCTCTTTCTAGTCTCTAATTGGTTCAATAGAATTTTAATATTTTGAGTATTTGATTCATTATAGAAATGAATTCAATCAATCATGCAAGTGCTTATAATATTTAATCATATGGATATTCAAATAAAAAGTTTATTAAACATATAATAGAAATAATTTGATATATTTATATTGTCAACAATAAATGTCATTATTGTAAATATATTGGGTTAGATCAGACAAACTCATTAGGTATCAATATAGAATTTATTGCACCTAAAAAAGATATCTTTCTCAAGTAGAATGTATGATTCTATTTATGTTACAACTTTATTTTCCCATTTATTCATTTAAAAGATAATCTTGATAAAAATGTATTGAAGTGCACTTTTTGTTTGTGCTTGCACTTGCTTAAATGACAACTGATAGGTCTGAAAAGCATATTATTGATCGAATTCAAAAATATACCTTTTATAATTTTCCAATGTATCGTTTTTCTCTTTTGATTTCTAAATGCTCCTTTACTTTATGCCCTAAAATATAAGTTTATACTTTTATTCTATTGAAAATATACTTCATAGATTCTCAAATTAAGCTTATGTATTAGTATTGTCTTATTATAAAAAAAAAAACAATTATCGTTAAATTAAGATATTCTATAAAATATATAATCTAGACTATTTTTTTTAAACTAATCATAGTAAACTAAAAGTCAGTATTGGCGGCGTTTAATGAGTAAGACTGCAAATGATGGGATCCATACTACTTTAAGCACATACAAATATAAGTAGGCTATGAAGAATACTTATATATGGTCTATATCTATTATTGCAGTTAAACAGGTTTGCTTTCTTATTTTAATATTTTATTATTTCATTTATCTTTTCTCATCAATAATAGCCTGTTTTACAAAAAATCAAATAACCCCAGAGTAATACTGTATTCATAAAAGATCCATAAAACTTTTGAAAGATAAAACATAATAAACGTATTATTTGAGCATTAAGCTTAGATATATAAAACAATGAATGGGACAATCAATTGCATATGTACATAAATGTAGATATATAACAGAATTCCCAACTGGAATGAAAAGGTGTCCTATATACAGTTTAAGGAAAGTCTGGTTTATTTTTTTCTTTTTATCATTTATCTATTTTTGGAAATTCATTTGCTTAAGTGTACTTTTAAAAAAATATAAACACAAAGATATTAAATCGTTTCTTTAAAACTTTAAAATTGAGATTTAACTAATATAGAAATCATTTCACCTATACTATTTATTCTTTTCTTATAATAGGAATTAATTCATTTAGAATAGAAATCCATAAAGAAAATAAGTAATTGTTTGTAGAAATCTGTAGAAATCTGATACAATAATTAATTTTTTTTGTAGCCATTTCATATATACAAAAAGGAAATGTAGGCATTAAAGGAAAAGCAGGCTTCATATCCTAAACTAGCCTTAAGCTAGGTCTCAATTTTAAACACATAAAAAATATCCGAATAATTTGGAATACTATTAATATTTCAATATTTAACTTTTATTAAAACGAATCATACTTATTCCTTAAATAAATAGTTAAAAACAAAAATAAAGGCGAGATATTAACTTGTATGATTGAGTACCGCCAAGATTAGATGGGGACGAACGAAATAATTTTCGATTCTCAACATACACTATCTATAGGTGTATAAAATGCAAATTAAATTCAATACAAATGCAATAAAAACACAATAAATTTTATATGAAGTAAATTGTAGGAAAATATGTAAAAAATGTGTATCTATATTTTTTTCTTTTTTTTAAAAAAAATAGAATAGTAAAATTCTAACTCTAGCCCAAATAAAATCATTTATTTTTTTAGGAATTTATTAAAACTATATTTCTATTTAAAAAACAAACCAATAAAAAGCTCAATGAAAAAAACTTGATTTAATTTTTTGCTTTTTAACGGTGACATATTGAAAGTAATAAAACTGAAAAGTGTTATTTTTATCAAAAATAACTAGAACACATAATATACTTTTTTGTGTTTGGTTAATATAGTAGAGATTATCATTTAAATAAAGCTCATGTTTTATTTTATTTTATTTTATTGTTTGACTGTACATAAACCAAGGAGGACAAAAGAGAAACCTTTTATATATTATCTCCATATTTATTCATATTAAAATTAAAATTTGATCAGTAAATTTTCAGTATCTCCCATTTATTGCTAGCTTGATTTAATTAATAAACTCTCTCCAATAGTACACCGAACTCCCCCAGAGAAGCTGCGTAATAATATAAAATTTCCCGTAGAATAGGTTAACAAACAACCTTTGTTTTCTTGTTATTAAACATATAAAGTCAAGCTTGTTTATTTCATATGAATTTACATCTGATAACGAGGTAGTATCTTTTATATAATTAACGCTATACTATATTATAATTAGAAATATGCAAGAAATGCATTTTCTGTAAATTCTACATTACTGTTCGCTAAATCAAGGATGAGGTTGGGAAGTAGAAGGCCAGCTTAATAATCAAATAGAATTTACATTTAAATTTATATTAGAATGTAGAGGTTCTATGATAACTAAAAAAATATACGAATGAGCATATTTCTTTCTGTTTGAGAATTACCTTATTTAGTACCTTTTCTCATCAGAATACAAAAAGGAGATAGTTCCTTCACTCCATTCCTCATTCATGGTAGTGCCATTTTTCACATAAATTTAATAATTATGGATACAAACTCTGAAATCTAAATCAGAATTTATTAAGAAAGTGAAATATAACATTAAAAAAAAAAAAATAAAAAGAAAAAATCTATGGATGCATTAAATGAAACCATGACTGTGTGAAAAAAAGTTAACAACAAACCTTCTCTTTTACAATAATATCTACTGGATTAAGATGAAATGGAAAGTGAAAGACTAAACATTCATTTTTTTAGGCAAGAAACTGCAATTTTATAATATTTATAAACATATTCTATACAGGAGGTAGAGTTCACATATAAACTATACTAATAATTTATAATATAATGCTCTATTCATATGATTTGTTTTCTATTTTTTTTTTTTTTTTTCTTTTTTTCAATATTCAAATCGAAATATAACTGATTTTAGAAATAGTTTATCATTACGCCTAAAAATCTCTGCAATAACTTTAAAGCCATATTTCGCATTTGACGTTTATAAATAGGGAAACAAAATAAGTTACAACATAGAATAACGATCCAAAAAACATTTACTGATTAATTGCATGTTGCATCAGGATTTTAGTGTAAAAATAAATGGGGTTGACGTAATATAATTTAGCTTATAGTTTCTTACATGCATGTGTATGATAATTGTATGTTTAACTATGTTTTAATAAGAGAATAAAGCCAGTTTCTAAAATTCTCATACATCTGAATGTTAATATAATAATTGGTGGACTACTTGAAATAGTTTAATAGCTTATTAGTACAGCATACTAAAGAGAATTATACTAATTTATATATACATATATAATTTAGACCTTATATCAACTAAGCTTAGTTTTATACAAAAAGGTGTCTTGACATATTTCATAATTTAAATTTCTGCATTAATATTTAAATAAGAATGAAGTATTTAAAAATAAACATTTTTTTAATATGTATTTGAGTATTTAAAACTTTATTTCAAATGAAAAAAAAGATACGCTGAAATATTTTGGAACATATAAAAATATAGAATTGATAAACTATAATTTGTTATTATACCGTGATGGATACAGAAGAAAACCTGTGCAAGGTACGAAATATCCACATTCTATTTGTAATCCTTTTGCTTTATTTGAACGGTGTTTCGGTCTTGAAACTGTTATTTTTTGTGCATACCATGTTATTAAATAATGTGTGCATAATATTGGTGCTTCTTAAAAATTGGCTTGGCTTTCATAGTTATATGAAGAGTCTAACAAGTTTAGATGATAAATTATTTAGATAAATGAAAAGTATTTATTTAATATTTTAATAAGTTGGTATACTTATTTTAATTAATAAACTTCAACCAAACACGTAATAGGAAGTACACAAATACGAATTCTCATTGAAAAACAGTTTAAGAAAATAAAAATCAATCTCAGACTATAGAAACAGTTTAAGAAATAAAAATCAATCTCAGACTATAGAAGCAGTTAAAGTTAATAAATATAGGGATTAAAAAATTGCGCATGTAAAAAATGAAATGTTATTTCGAGTGTGCTAGCTCTTGAAAAAATAATCACGGTTTACTTATCGTGATTCACTAACAGAATATTTGAAATTTTCAGTAAAATATTAAACATAGAGTAAGTTAATACATGAGAAGAAATGGTTGTTAAAAAAAAAAAATTCTATCGAAAATACATTTAAAAAGCTCTATAATCTTCATTTAAGTCGCTTATCCTTTTTGGGCGAACCCAAACACACTTAATATTTTTCCATCTGGTATTGGTAGAATCTAAAATATATATTAGTTTGATAGCAAAGCTGAATTTTAAATATTTTTTCTTTGTACCACGATTTAATTTGAAAATCAACGAGAAGACAAAATATTTTTTCGATTTCAGAAGAAGAAATTGCTTAATTAATTTAATCCAAATAACATTCTATATATTTTTTATCATATAGAAGCTTGTTTACAAAAATGTTTAAAAAAAGTACAAAGAAATCATCAAAAATATTAAGGATGTAATAGCGTTAAATTCTTTATGTTATTTAGTATAATATACTAGTAGAGCTATATTATCTATAATGTGAAATTATCTTTATCTCATAAAAGGAAATGATTATATAGATTAAAGAAAAAAAGCGATCAAAATTAATGGCATTTACATATAGTTTTCTTAGAAAGCCAATTTAAGTTTCAAAATAAATTAATAACCAGGGGAAATATTTTTGATATGTTAATAAGAACTTCTTAACGGGAGCTCTTATTAATTTATTTTACACATTGCCAATATAGTACATACGCTATTGAAAAGTCTTTTTTCTTCACCTAGACTAAATTGATATTTAAATGATTGTGCTAAATTTCAATAATTTTTTATTAACACCCAGGTTTATAGAGAAAGGAATAGACGAGCTTTCAAGTTGAGAAGGCGATATTCTGAATCGAATTCTAACCACATCATAACAGTTACAATGAAGATAAGAGTCATAGATAAGAGTCCTATTTGTTTAATAGGATCTTTTAGTTTAAATAGGTTGTAATAATAATTATATACTCCTAAGTATTTCTTAAAGTATAGTGTATTATTATCTGGTAAAATACTAATTAATACTACTGGCACTGTTATTAGTAATAATAATAAGTTTATCATAATAGAAGATATGTACGCACTTTAAATAAAATACCAAATTTCTAAAATTATACTTCACTCTTTTCTTTTTCTTGCCATTTTGTTTCATTAAAGAGTTTCCTTGTTTTTTCATTTGCTTTTTCTCTTTAAGCATTTATTTTATGAATTAACTTTAAAAAGAATTTTAAATGTAAACTTTTTAAATTCAAATTATTAGCAGGATTATCAATATGCCTATTTAAATGAGTTTATTCTAGATAAAGGCTCTAATTAAAGCGTTTAGCTAAGTTATTTTTATTTCTAAAAATTTTTTGAATAGGAATTATAACCTGTAAACGAAGTGGGTTCTTTTTCTTTAACAACCAGGGAATAAAATAAGACTTTATTTTCATCGCGCACTTTGATCACATGAATATTTTTATCTGTACTAGATGATTATTATAATCAAGATAATATCCTATTTTCTTTTAGGAGAACTTGGTTTATATATGTCATCTATGAATGATATTATTGATTATTACTGATTACTTTTAACTCTGTGGAATTCATTTTTGACAAGAAGAATTCAATCTATTATGATTTACACGAAAATAAAGAATTGAGTAAATTCTTATTTTTAAGTTAATATTTGGATTCTTATTTATTCCATAAAATATAAGTTGATAATGTAATATTATCAGGCAGAATGCCAGGCATATTTTTTCTAAGTATTTTATAAATAATTTATAAAACGTATAGGTAGAGATGAAAACGAGTATTCATTTCTTCATGAGTCTTATACGATTTAATTTAATTGATTTCCGTTCGATATTTATCATGATAATCTGCATTGACTGTTGTCTTTTTATTTTTACGACTCTTATGGATATTTATCAATTTAGTATGTTGGTTTGTGCAATATTATTACAATACTTTTATGATATTTAGTATACTAATTTTTTTTAGCTTGTGTAGTAATATTCCTGGTATTCTTATGAATATTTAATTAAATGTTATATTTATTATTTTTTAATAAATTATCTGAGCCGTTTATTCAAAAATAAATAGAAGTATTGATTTATTTTGAGAGTGATTATTAGTATCGTATAGTGGATGAGAATTGCATTGCCTTAATTTGTATTTGAATATAGGTAGCGCTCGTGTTCAGAAAAGTATTAGAGGATTTGTTTGTAAGTTAAACAAGCTTTATTTCTGTATCAACAGTTGGAGTATACTATAATACAAATTATAGAAAATAGATCACATCTCAATTAGCACCTTTAAAGTATAAAGGATATTTCAAACAGAATAGAAGTGTGAATACAAAGTTAAGTTCTAACCAATATTATATTTGTGGTTCAATATATTAAATATATAATAATTATTATTTATCTCAATGTATAAAAATATTTATTAGCAGGGACTATTTACTTTATAACTCATACATTTATATTATATTTATCAGCTTAATTACCATAGATTTTTCCTAAATAGTAACATAATCTATCTTAGTGTTTAAGAACACTTTACTATTGGATAAATATCAGTAAATATTCTAATAAATTTCACTCAGATCTTTATCTACGTTAGTTATACTCTTTTTAAGATTAAGGTAATGTTGAGACCGTTTTGAACTATCAAATATTAATAAGGTCTGCAAAAAATTACTAGTTTCTGAATTCAAGCCTTATTTACAGGCTTAAGAAGGCTATTTATGATAAAGATTTAGCGTAAATTAAAATATCAGCCTACCTGTTTAATGGAAGGCCATTGCAAATTTATCAACATTGCTAATGCAAATATATACAAAGAGGGTGAGAGTATTAATAGTGAAAATAATCTAAGAACAGGTCGTTAGATAATAATAGGTGACAATTTTTTTCTGCATTTCTTATATAATGCTTAGCTGTCCCAAGATAATTTGATTTAACGAATCCAAAAAATATTTAATTTTTAATATATATTAGATAATCTGAGAGCGTCTTAAAACTGGATTATTATTTTTGATTAAAATATATAATCTTAATTAATTTTTCAAAGTGAGCATAAATATTTATATGAACGGAAACCAAAATGTTAACATATTATCATACTAAATTCTCACAATTTTATAGTATTTTTTTATATGTGATTTGGTTTATAAATGGTAGTCTAATCGATACAAAGAAATAGTTTGAAAAATATATATGCTGAACTTTAAACGCTACTAAATTTAAGGATGATAATAATGATAATGCTATTAGCAATATACGAGAACCATATGAATTACTTGGAATCCATCTCCATAAAATGCGAATCCAGAATTTATAAGTCTTACTTAATAGAGGTTTTAAACTTATTTGGAAATGGAATATTTTTGTTTTTTAATTCATCTACGCTATCTGTATAATAAAGTTATAAATTTGAGTAAATCATATTTATATTTGTATAATTATCTTGACACTAAGATTCATGGAATAAAACTATAACTGCATACATTCAGGTTATGAACATAGCATAGTACAAGACTATAAAGTTGGTTTTTATTCTATATGTGAAAGTTATATTACTGATAAAGTATAACATGTTTAATTTACAAAATACGGATGCTATATTTGGAAAAGAATGATATCGTGTTACTATTCAAACCAAGGATTATGAATTAAGCTACGTACATCATAGGATTAAAATAAGAAACATTATATAACATTTAGTTAATAACAGTGTAATTTTAAATATACAAACGATCTACATTTCCGCCTTTTATTTAGGTAAATATATGTACACTTTCACACTTAGAAATAAAGACGGCTAAGTTTAACATAGAAAATATATAAATCCTCCTTCATGAGATATAACTAAATTGACAAATGTAAAACTTATACAGATTAATATGACCCATAATTGAACAAGGGATTGATATTTAAACTTTAAGGTACCATTAGATTTATATAATTAAAAGTCTATTTAAAATATCATATTTAGTTTTCTTTTGCCAAAAAAATAACCGATAGTATAGTTCATTTAATTATACAAATTTTACTATTTTTAAATAAAAAAAAGACTAGCTAAAAACTCTAAAAAAATATGTGCTTGTGCTTACAAATTATGAGACTTAAAATATTGAATTTCGATTTCAAAATAAAATTATAATACTGGTTGGTTGTAATAGGTTTCTATCAAGCACAAATAGTGTTCCTATATTTTTCTGAGCAAGATTCTTGTGGTGCTTTTTGTACAATTTTTGCTTTAATTATTAATCTGGTGTTAAGGTTCATTTCAAGAGCAAGAATATATTTAGCAATAATAATATTATAAATTATAATAACGAAATAGCGTCATTTTCATCTTATTTTTTCTTTTTTTTTTTCTGAATAAGATTTATGAATATTACAAGATTTTTTTATTTACAATTAGACCCTTTTAAGATGAAAAAAAGATATCATATATTTACTCATATTAAGATACAGATAGCTTGCTAAATATAAATAATTACCTATCTACGCTCGTCTTTGAATAAGTCTTGGGAAAATTTTTTGGAAACTTCTTTAATAATTGGAGATATATACTAAGATTTAGTCATATACGTATGGAGATCACCCACAGGTTTCCAATTACATCTTAAATATATAGCCTTTAATTTATGTTAAGTAGCATAAATGTAATGAAATTTGTGAACCTATTATGAATTCATTTTACTGTTCTTAAGTGAAATTAGTATTATTATGGCTCCGTTCTTAGTGAGTATAGATATTTTGACAAAAATAAAGATTAATTTAGATTATTATATTTCTATTGTATAAAGATATTATATCAAATCTTCTAACACATTGTACAAATATTAGCTTATCAACATAATGATACAACATACGTGTACTATATAATGTAAAACCATGCATTGTAATCATGAACAGAAAATTACTCTAGTCTCAATTTCAAACTTAAGAATAATAAAGATACCATAATAAATCCAACACAGAAATGCTCTAACATTAATAACAGGCAAATTCAAGTATAAAACCATATTATATTATATAATAGGACATCATAATAGATAATATGTACTTTATAAACATATTCTTAGTTATAGCATGCAGCATAGGATTTTTTGTCTCTTTCGGAATGCTTTTCGTCTCAATTTGAAAGGCTATGTTTGAAAATTTGTTAACATAAGATGCCTTTTGAGCTTTAAGAAATGAATGTTTTTAATGTTATACATTAAATGGTGCATTCGTATGTATATGTATGTATATGTATGTATATGTATGTATATGTTATGTATATGTATGTATATGTATGTATATATTTATATATATCTTCATACTTAGATGAATATTAAGGAAGGCATAATAATTGTAAAAGTCAATTTTTAATACTAATAAATTATTATTTGTATTTATTGTGTTTAGGCATTATTTTTAGATTCTTGTTAACAGAATATTTTTTATATATTTGCAAAAGGCTATTGCAATTTATAGTTTATAAAGGCCTATATTATTCGGTTTAAGACATGAATCATCGTTTAAAATACTTTTTATCCTTCACTTTCAAATTCCGCGAAACTTCTTGATATTTGTTTGAATTGTTCTGAAAAGACCCTTTTAACAAACCGTTGCAAATTCAACTATTCTCACGATTTGAGAGGCTCATATTTTGATTACATTAAGGTATATTTCAGTCGGCATTCAAGGTATTTGCTTTCTCATTTTGGACTAAGAGAACAAGAAAAAAAGAAGTTTTAATGAATTAGTTATATCGTTGGAATGCCGATGAAAAAAGCATATATTAAAAATTAAACAAGTTACCAAAATATTAGCAATTTGATCGTCTATAAATCTAAAACTTTAAAGGTAATCTTAGAAATTGTCTTTAGCTTTCCTTTACAGTACAATATAGTGGTGAAATCATCACTCGCACTCAATTTTTTTTTTTTTATTTTATTTTTTTTGATTAATTTTGAATAACTTTATACAGGTTTGTTGAATTTGATACTCATTTACCACTTTTTGATTTGCAATTCCTTTAGCGGTTTCCTCCTCTACATTGATGATTGGATACGTTTATTAGAAGTAAACTTACAAATAATCTTTTACAAGGAAATATATAAAATATGTATATGAACTACAGGCTTTTGGACTATAAAACAGACCCTGCCTGTGAATAGTAAAAGGGTACGATTTTACATTTCAAATTTACATTATATTATTTACTTATTGTTTACTTAATATTTATTTATTAATGATTTTGTTTTTATAAACATATTGACAATAGTCAATTGTCATTATTTTTATTTGCCAATAATACCGTACGTACGCTGTATAAAACAACTAAAAACTTAAAACACTAAGAAAAATTCAATGTTTCCTAGTAGAAGTAAGAAGAAATGCTTCTATACATTCTAAATAAACACATATAGATAATAACCCTAGATAATTGACACAATATATATTCTTGTAATACTATATAAAAACACTATCGTATTATTTTATCCAGAAGCTTTGTTTTTACTGTGTTTCCATAACAGTATAATTCTGTTGGGTTTTATTGGCTTAATTATTTCATTGTTTTTTGTTTTTTTGTTTTTCTATTTATATCTACTTATATCTATCTATTTATTTATTTTTGAAAAAAACCGTTTCAATTTCAAGCAGGTTCATAAAAAGAAAAAGTGTGATATAGTAAAAAAATTAACCCATAGTTTAAATTCAAAGCCACTTTTTTTTTATTATATAATAATTCTCGTGAAAATTACCTTTTACAATTAGTTAGTTTAATTAACCTAGTCCTTGTGAGGGGTATTCTGTTTTTTTAATTTTTATTTTTGTTTATTTTTATTTTTATTTTTAGCTTTATTTTTATTGTTATTTTTAGCTTATTTTATTTTTTTATTTTTAGCTTTATTTTTGTTGTTATTTTTAGCTTATTTTATTTTTTTATTTTTTACTTTACTTTTATTATTATTTTTAGCTTATTTTATTTTTTATTTTTTACTTTTTTGTTTGTTGAACTGAAAATTTTCACACTTATTGAAATTTCGGATACCAAAAAACATATATTTATTTTGCGTTTATTATTATAACATAGCTTTTAATAAAATAAATAAAGGAACAAATACAAACAAATACAAATAAAAGAAAAAAAGGAATTTTTTTTCCGCTTATCTAAGTGTGATAAGAATTAATTTAACAATTTTTATTATTTTTATTGCTCTAGAATACGGTTCAAAAAATTTTTTTTTTTCAAAAAAAAAAAAGTAAGGATTTTTTTTTTTTCACATAGAGTATTTAAATAGCACTGAAATATATATTTTTTTAATTTTTTTACTTTCTTTTTTATGATAATTAAAATAAGTTATTTATCTTCATTCATAGTTGTAAACTATTTAACTAATATTAAATTAAACAAAAACGTGTGTAATTTTATTTATTTATTTTTTAACTCACTAACTTTATTCTAGATTTCTTTTTATTAAATAAAATACAATGAATCTTAAACAAAAAATGTTTAGCGCTAATCCCGGAAGTAGCAAAGATCATGCGAATAACAACAATAATGGATTGAGCAACAATGTGGGCACTTCGGATGCTGATGGATATGTTTCGCAGATTTCCACTGATACCGAGGAGAGGAGGACTGGTATGAGCAAGGAAGAGCCGCTGTACCATGGAGAAAATGCAAATGCGCCTCCAAACCCTACAGGTGTACCGGGCTATGGATATTCCTTTGCATTTGATGCCAACCAAAATCAACATGTTGGATTTGTTCCTGGGTATACCAACTCGAATGCGGTTGATGAGGAGGAATTGTATAGAAGACGTTTGCTTGCTTATAGGGGTGAACATACTGGGGCAGTTAATTTAGAATTAGAACGTTTAGGCAGATATCAAGAAAATCAACTTATTCATAACGTCTTAGTAAAGGAACCAGAATGTTCACAGCAACTTAGAAATAGGGAAACATTTTGTGTCAAAAATCCAGAAGAAGATTTTGTTGCATTGCAACTTAAACGTATACGAGAGGCTAGAGAAAAAAAATTGGTGCGAGAATATGGTCAAGCAGCAAGTTTGGCGCAAGAAAGAATAATAGCAGAAAGTAAATTCGCAGAAGAAAGAATCGCATATTCAAAGCTAAAAGCCGAGAGTAGTCTATCTGCATGGAATTTAAGATATGGACCGGAATTTGAAATCAAAAGTCCGGAGGAAGATTTAGTTGTATTGGCACTAAATCGTAGACGGGAGAAAAAGGAAAAGATGCTTCAGGAAGAGAGATTTCAAGAGGAAATGAGATTACGGAAAGAGGAGGAAGAGAGATTTCAAGAGGAAATGAGATCACAGAAAGAGGAGGAAGAGAGATTTCAAGAGGAAATGAGATTACGGAAAGAGCAGGAAGAGAGATTTCAAGAGGAAATGAGATTACGGAAAGAGCAGGAAGAGAGATTTCAAGAGGAAATGAGATTACGGAAAGAGCAGGAAGAGAGATTTAAAGAGGAAATGAGATTACGGAAAGAGGAGGAAGAGAGATTTCAAGAGGAAATGAGATTACAGAAAGAGAAGAAAGAAAGACTTCGACGAGAAAGAGACGGGAAAAGACCGGAAACATTTTTAAGTGAATCTGAACTAAGACTTCGACGAGAAAGAGACGGGAAAAGACCGGAAACATTTTTAAGTGAATCTGAACTAAGACTTCGACGAGAAAGAGACGGGAAAAGACCGGAAACATTTTTAAGTGAATCTGAACTAAGACTTCGACGAGAAAGAGACGGGAAAAGACCAGAAACATTTTTAAGTGAATCTGAACTAAGACTTCGACGAGAAAGAGACGGGAAAAGACCGGAAACATTTTTAAGTGAATCTGAACTAAGACTTCGACGAGAAAGAGACGGGAAAAGACCGGAAACATTTTTAAGTGAATCTGAACTAAGACTTCGACGAGAAAGAGACGGGAAAAGACCAGAAATATGTCTAAGTGAATCTGAACTAAGACTTCGACGAGAAAGAGAGGGAAAAAGACCAGAAATATGCTTTAATGATTTAGAACCGTCTCGTCGAGAAGAAATTGAAGGCAAGAAGCCGGGGAAAACTTTAAATGATTTGTTACTAGCACCTCAACGGGAAGTAGAAGTCAGTGTAGTACAACAAAAAAAAAGGGCCAATGAAGATAAAATTGAATATTACCCAAATAATTTAGATGAGTTTACGAAGGAAATGCGAACTAATAAAAGAGCCATCACAGAAGATATTGCATCTGTAATAAAACTCATACGAGATTTAAGGGAGAAGAAAGCTGAAGAAGAACAAAATATTAGAAAAAATTTATCTTCATCAGAGCCAGAACATATACGACAAATTAAAAGAAAGAAACTTCGCAAAGATGTAATTGCTATGGATATAGAACGTTTACGTGATTTGATTGATGGTAAACCAGGGGCAGTTGAATTAGCTATGGAACGTATAAAGGCTTATGAACGAAGAAAAATGAGATCGCAGGAAGCTGATGAATCTGAGGAAGATGATGAAGCTGATAGATGTGATGAAGATGGTAAAGCTAATGAAGGTGATGATGAAGATGATGAAGCTAATGAAGGCGATGAAGAAGATGAAGAAAATGAAGGCAATGAAGAAGATGAAGAAGGAGATGAATCTAATGAAGATGATGGAGCTAATGAGGATGGTGGAGCTAATGAGGATGATAAAGATGATGATGAAGCTAATGAAGCTGATGAAGATGATGAGGATGATGCTGATGATGAAGCTAATGAAGCTGATGAAGATCAGAATGATGAAGCTGATGAAGCTGATAAATCTGATGAAGAATCCGACGATGTAATAATGTACGAATCCGACCCAAATGGCAATGACACATCAGGGCCAAATATATTAAACTGTCGTCAATATATCGATGTTAAGTCTGAGTTTAGTGATATCAGTCATAGTAACTCTCATTCTGATAGGGAATTAACTAAAAATGTTAGATCTGACAATAGTTGCGAATACTCAGATTCAGATTTAGATTCAGATTCAGATTCAGATTCTTATTCTGATAATAGGTTTTTTAAAAATTCTGAATCAAATGATGATGAAGATAATTCTGAGTCAGATAGTGATAATGACAGTGACGATTGCATTATTGTTGAGAAAGCACGTAGTTCTCATGAAGAGTTTAACAGACGTGCTTCTGAACAACTTTTTTCGGGAAATTTTCCTGCAGGACTTTTGGCCGACAATATTGAAAATGACTATGATGTAGTAAAAGTTGAAGGACACATTCCAAAAAGAATTGCTTCAGAAAATATAGGCAATCATGTTTCAAAAAAACTTGCTTTTGGAGATATTGACCAACTTGTTTCAAAAAGACTTTCAAAAAGAAAAGTTTTCAGAAAAGAAAACTCAGAAACTAGTGATAGTGAAAGCTATGAAAGTGAATGGGAAAGGCAATCAGATACACATAACAATATTTTTGATATTAAGAATAGCAATAATGATGACAATTCTTACAATATTATTGGGAATGAAAATAGAAATAGGGATGGATTAGGAAGTTCCCAAAGTAATTATGTTTCGCGAACCAAAAATGATGAAAATAAACTACAGTCTAACAATAATAACGAGTATATCCCCAAAAGCTATTATAATGGAGATAAGCCAAAAACTATAACAAAGAGTGTTTTCTTAGAAATATTTGATGAAAGCCACATAGCCTGTGAATATTCTCCAGAATTTGAATCCGATGACTATGATATTTTCAGCTCAGCGGATGAAAGTTTTCAGCATGAAATATTAGAAAAGGCTAATTACGATAGAATGGAAATTGATGAAGACAGTTTCTCAGATGTTAGCGATTCAAGAAAAGTCGCTTTAAATAGTAGTGATTCTGATATTATTTATTTAGATAGTGATGCTGAAGATATTTACGTGCATAGCAATGGTTCCAGGAACTTTTACTTAGATCGTAACGATTTAGAAGACTGTCTTCTTTCATGGGATTCTGAGTCAGACAGTTTTTCTGACATAAATGATGTTATCGAATTTCATTCAGATGATGATGATGATGATGATGGTGATGATGATGATTTAAATTATAATAAAGTCCGTGATCCTGACTTTAGTTCATGCGTTGATATCAATCAAGGGAAAAATATTGACTTGCCTCATGGTACTCTTAGTAGGACTTGGTATCTTACTCCTTACAAAGTTGCGTTGCTATTTACAATGCAAATTCTTTTTGAGACTACCTTACCTTGTTTGTACAAACTCCCGCTTTTGAGACTTTTAGCTGATAGTGTTAGAGTAGAGGAAGTTGATTGTCTTCCTCCTACTATGGAAAGGTTTTCGTTTCTCAAGTATTTCGACGTCCATTATTTATGCTGCTCCTTGTATGAATTATTATTAGAGAAACTTTGGGGAGTTGATACTTATCACTTATTTATTTCTCGTATACAAAGAGTTATAAAGTATGTGCGTTGTGTTTTTATTGATGATCCTTATTTAAAACCCGGTTCTTTCATCATTTTAAAAAACTCTATAATTGGAGAGTTTATACGAAAAAGTATTTTTTTTTTCAAAATTGACGACTTTTTTAAAAATAATTCTCTTTGGATTTCATTCTGTTCTTTTCGGCAAGAATCTCATCGTGATTACATAATTTCTCTTGGTAGATTAATTATGTTAGAGTCTGCTGAAAAAAACTATTTCAAAAGGTTATATGAATTTATAACACAGGGCAAACATGAGGTTCTTTTACCCTCAATTGATTGTGAACAAAATCTTGACAGAAGTTCTATTCGTTATAAAAGGCCTATTTGGATGAGAAATCTTAATTATTTTAACCAGATGGAAAGTTTGGGCAAAGAAATTTGCTTTCCAAATACTATGAATTATTTTGATTTCATGGTTGAATTTGACAATTCAAATAGAGAAGCTTCAATTAATTCTTTACATTCTTTTTTCGATTCATTGTTTACCAATAAAAGGGATTTCCATTATCAATATTCTTTATTATACTTAGCTGCACTTAACGGTGTTTATGGGCATCATACTGAAGCAGCATTTGCATTAGGGGAATCTCTTTCGCTTTCGAGACAAATTAATGATACTGATGCTTTGCGGTATGCACTGGATTGGAAAAACAAAAAGGTTATAGAGTTGCTTGTAAAAACAAACAGTGATTCAGGTTCTTTGATAAAATCACCCTCTAATAATGCAATAGTCAAAAGTATTTTGAAAAGCTATAAGCCTTCCATTGATTCAGAATTTTTTACTTCTTGTTATTTATTTGCTCAAGAAAGTTTATTGTCTTTAAAAGTGTCATTGGCGAATAAAACTTCTACATATGCTTTGTATACCACATATCAGAAATTTCTCGAAGAGTATATGAATACAAGTGTGAATTTCTATGATAGCTTAGGACTCGTCTGTGTTGGAAATGCAATTCGTCGAAATTTTATTACTAAAGGAAGGGCTAGAGGTGATAAATACATTCTAGTTAAGGAAGTTTGCCAGCTGGCTATTACTGAATTTCAATATAGTATTGACTTGGGGCTGAATCGATTACTTAATTACAACACTGATTCTCCCATTACTTCAAATTATGTTCGTGCTCATTTTTATTTATTGAAATCGATTGAAAGTATTAATATGGGTAAGTTGAGTTTAGCAGAATATTATTTTCGAAAACAAGAGATTATTCATTGTGAAGATGATACTTATTCAATGGCTTTTTCTATTGCTAAGATTAAATATCATGTAGCGATGAAAAATTATATGAATGCCATTAGTATAATTGAAAAACAATCAGAAGTTTATGATAATTCAGTTTATATTTTTGAATTAAATTTAATCAAAGCTGAAATATTGTTGAAAATGAATGAAAGAAATAAAGTAATTTCTTTATTATCTCATCTTTATACGGTATCTACTACCTCGCTTATGGAACAGAATATTCATAAATGCCTTTATTATTATGCTGCATGTGTTCGACAGGAGAAAGATTTTTATGCATCAAATGTTTTTTTAAACCATTCCATCCCAGTATTTATACGGTACGATCTGACTGAATTTCTTGCTTTGGCATCTTGTTTAATGGCGGATAATTTATATGATATTTTGGTTACAGAAAATCGAATTACGGATAGATCTTCTTTGAAAGATTGCTTATCAAATTATTTTACTGCATTATCAGGTATGAGCTTATTTTTCTTTTTTTTAATTGTATAATTTTTTTTGTGTTTACTTTTTAGTTTACTAACAGTTTTTTTTTTTTTTTTTTAGGTTTTTCTAAACTAGGTATGCGTGCCAGGGTGCTTGGAATATATGATAAGATATCTATTATATCTCGAAAGTATGATTTTCGTGTTTCTAAAGATATGGAAGATTGCTTGAGTAGCATTTTAGAAAAGGATAATAATTTACACATTTTCGAGGAAATCGATTGTTAATGAATTTGAGATCTCTTTTTTTTTTTTTTCTTTTTGAAATAGTTTATTGTTTATTGTTTAAGTTAGTTTTTGTTTTTATTAGTTACGTACAGAATTTGTTTACTTTTTTACATGAGTTTATAAGAATTACGTTTATTTACTTATATTTGAGTTTCGTTTTTATATTTAGTTACTTATTATAATTGTATGGATGTTGTATTTGTTTATTTTGTATTATTTACTACAGTATTTCATTATCATTAATTACATCTATTCATTACCACTGCAACAACCCTGTATTTGCACCCTGTATTTGCACCCTGTATTCTGAGAGATATACATAAAGATTCTGATTGATTCAATGCTAATGCTATGCAAACTATAACTCTAAAACTCTAGTCACTTTAATCACTAACTTAGTATAGAAACAAATGCAATTGTCCCCTTTATCACCTTAAACTCCATCACACTGCATAATAAAAAATTACTTTCCCTCTGTGAAAAACAACATTTTACACTAAAAAACACATAGGATGACGTAATCCTAATCACAGTATATTTTATATTATTCTCGAACTCTCCAGAATACGCGGGAAAGAAAATGGTGTTCTCTGGTCACGTGGTTACTATATATTGGGTTTTTTGTCTTTTTCTCTATATAGACAACGGCTGCTATCGGTTATTTTTACTCGACTACTATAAAAGAAAGCGATTGGAATACAAGTAGTTATAAGTTATAATTTTATACGCATTTAGAAAAGCATTCAAAACCACATTACAAAACCACATTTATAAACACATTCAAAACCACATTCAAAACCACATTCAAAACCACATTCAAAACCACATTCAAAACCACATTTATAAATATATTTAAAAATTGTTTACGAATTATTTAAGAATCATTTGAGAATTATTTTTCTACTTTGTTGTCATATATTAATTACTCTATAATAATTATTCGCCTTATTAATTAATAAATAAACAAATAAGTTAAAATGGAATTTCAATTAACTGCAAAAGTGGAAAAAGTTATTGCTGACGCAGTTCAGTTAGCAACGAGCCACAGTCATGCAACCGTACTCCCAATTCACATTTTGGCAGCATTAGTTGAGGATGAAAATAATCCACCTTACTTGAAAAGTATTATCGAGAATGGACGCTATGATTGGACTTCATTTGAACGTGCAGTTAATCGTGCACTTGTTAGATTACCGGAACAAAGTCCAGCTCCAGAGTCAGTTCAGCCGTCACCTCAAATGATTAAAATATTACAAAGAGCAGAAAAAATTAAAAATACTCAGAAAGATTTCTATATTGGTCTTGATCATATTCTTTTAGCTTTAATTGAAGACTCAAACATTATTGCTTTATTGAAAGAAGTTAAAATTTTACCAAATACAATCGAAGAATCTATTAGAACTTTAAGAGGCAATCAAAGAATTGATTCTCGTGTGGCTGATACTAGTGAGGAATCAGAATTTTTAGCAAAATATTGCGTGAACTTAACTGAAAAAGCAAGAGAAGGTAAACTTGATCCTGTAATCGGTCGTCAGGAAGAAATTAGAAGATGCATTAGAGTTTTAGCTAGAAGAGCAAAATCAAATCCTGTTCTTATAGGTGATCCAGGTGTAGGGAAAACTTCTGTTGTTGAAGGTGTCGCTCAAAGAATTATTGATAATGATGTTCCTAATGTTTTATTAAATAGTAAATTAATGGCTTTGGATTTAGGGGCTTTGAAAGCTGGTGCTAAATATCAAGGTGATTTTGAAGAACGTATTAAAGGCGTTTTGAAAGATATTGAAAGTGCCGCTGAAAATAAGAAAAAAGTTATATTATTTATTGATGAAATTCATATGTTAATGGGTGATGGAAAATCCGATGCTGCAAATTTACTTAAACCTATGTTAGCTCGTGGTGAATTACATTGCATAGGTGCAACTACTAATGAAGAGTATCGTAAATATGTTGAAAAAGATGCTGCTTTTGAAAGAAGATTCCAAAAGGTTGAAATTAGGGAACCAACTATTAACGAAACTATCACAATTCTTCGCGGATTGCAACATAAATATGAGATCCATCATGGAATCCATATTTTAGATAGTGCTTTAGTTGCTGCTGCTCAAATGGCTGGTAGATATCTTACTTATAGGAGATTACCAGATTCTGCTGTTGATCTTATTGATGAATCTGCTGCCGCTGTAGCTGTTGCCAGAGATTCAAAACCAGAACAATTAGACTCTTTAGAACGTCAATTAAATATGGTTCAAGTTGAAATAAAGGCATTAGAAAGAGACGTCGATACAGATGAACCATCTAAAAAGAGATTAGAACTCGCTCGTTTGAAAGCCGCAAATATAGAAGAGGAATTACATCCTTTAAGAGAAAAATTTGAGAAAGAAAGAAAAGGAATTGATGAAGTTAATAATTTAAAAAGAAAACTCGACGAGCTTGAAATCAAAGCAAACGATGCTGATCGAAGACATGATACAGCTACTGCTGCTGATCTTAGGTATTTTGCTATCCCTGATATAAAGAGAAGAATTGCTGAAGCTGAAGAAAAGAAAGAAGCTGAAGAAAGAACAATGGTACAAGATGTTGTTGGACCAGAACAAATTGCAGAAACAGTTTCAAAACTTTCTGGAATTCCTGTGCAAAAACTTACTCAAGCTGAAAACAAAAAACTTATAAATATGGAAAAAGTTTTATCAAGGCAAGTTGTAGGTCAATCTGAAGCTGTAAAGGCAGTCTCAAACGCCATCAGATTAAGCAAAGCTGGCTTGTCTAATCCTAATGCGCCCGCTTCATTTTTATTCCTTGGTTTATCTGGTTCAGGTAAAACAGAATTAGCTAAAAAGCTTGCTGGTTTCTTGTTTGCTGATGAAAAAGCAATGATTCGTATAGATTGTTCTGAATTGTCAGATAAATGGTCATCTTCTAAATTACTTGGTGCTGCTCCTGGTTATGTTGGATATGAAGAAGGTGGTATTCTAACTGAAGCATTATTAAGAAGGCCATATTCAGTCGTATTGTTCGATGAAGTTGAAAAAGCCGCCCCTGAGGTTTTAACTGTTTTACTTCAACTTTTGGATGATGGAATTATTCATTCTTCTGCAGGAAAGCTTGTTAATGCAAAGAATTGTATTGTTATAATGACTTCCAATCTTGGTGCTGAATTTATAAATCAATCCAAGTCTATTAAGATTGATAAGCAGACCCGAGAACTCGTTATGGAAGCTGTCAGAGCACATTTCAGACCTGAATTTTTGAACAGAATTTCTTCTATGGTAGTATTTAATAGGTTAACACAAAAGAATATTAGAAAAATTCTTGAAATACGAATCAAAGAAGTATTGGAAAGACTTAAGGAAGGTAATAAGTCATTAGATCTCCAAATGGATGAAGCTGCGAAGGACTACTTGTGTAAGCATGGATATTCTAAAGATATGGGTGCACGTCCTTTGAACAGATTAATTCAAAATGAATTGTTAAACAAACTAGCTGTTATGCTTTTGAGAGAACAGATTAAGAATGGGGAAGTTGTAAAAGTTACTGTCGCATCGGACGATTCTGGTCTTGTTGTAATTCCTAATCATAATATTGATAATCAGGATGTTGTAATGTCAGATGATGAAGATGAAGATGATATTTCAGACGACGAAGTTATGGAGGATGATCTTGACTAGATGCAGTAATTTGATCTGATTTATTTGGTGTTTATAATTGCGCTTTTTCGATATTTTTATTTTTTTGTTCTTTTAATATAGTAATAATAGTCACTTTTTTTTTTTCTTTTTAAAAAAGAATAATTTAAGAATAATTAAGTATAATTTAAGAATAATTAAGTATAATTTAAGAATAATTAAGTATAATTTAAGAATAATTAAGTATTATTAAATATACATATATATGTTTTTTTTTATTTAAACATTAAAACTAAATATATTTTTTTTTAAAAAAAATATTTATAATAAAAGGAAACTATTTGAAACTTTTGAAGAAATCTTGGAAAAACTTTTTTATTGAGACAAAACAAAACAGTCCTACCTACATAATCCGTAAAACTCTATAACAAACAAATTTTTTATGTCATTAAGTTTAAAAAAAAAAAAAGAAATAAAAAAGAAAATAAAATGAAATAAAATAATTATGGAAATAATAAAAAAAAAAATAAACTAAATGAACTGCTTTTTCCCCCCTGAAAAATGTAAGAAGCGTATAATACAATTTTAAACAAGAAACATGAAAGTAGTGTCAAATAAAAAATAAGGCATTAAATTAAGAAAAATATTTAATAATAAATTCCCAAGTTCCAAACATAACAATACTGTTTGGAACGGTTTTTAATAAATGAGGTGTAAGACCCCCATAAAAAGCAGATAAACCTTCTGTATGTAGTATCGTTTTAAAGCAACTATAGAGACCAGTGTATTTAGGCTTTCCATTTTCCAGCGGAGCCTGACGTAATCTTGTTCTTACTACTTCATGTGGATAAGCTATTAAAGAAGCAGCCAGTTTTGCTACACCAGCAGCACCCGATTTAGCTATCCATTCTAAGAACAAATCCATTCGACTTGTTGGTATTTGTTGTCTTTGTCGAGATAATTCTTTTTGATTAATTGTCGTTTTCATTTTTTCATATAATAGCCACTGTAATGTACTTTCAGTAACACCTAAATAAGATGCCGAGAGACCTTTATATAAACCTTTTATACCTTCTTGGCGTACTATTTTTGATAAACAATCCCATGAATTTTTATATAATCTAATATAATTTTTATCACTTGATTTTTTTTTGTCTAGTTGTAATCTTGTTTTTATTAACCAGATCGGATTTGTACAAGTTGAAGTAATTATTCCAGCAGAAGCTGCGGAAAATAGATGAATCCAAGAAGATTCTTTCCCATTATTAAGGTAGTTTGAAAGATAGTATTTACCATTGCTATATGAAAAAAAATTTATAGCTCTAGCTGGTATAACTCCTACTAAATATGGACCCAATCCTCTATATAAAGCTGTCCAACCTTCAGTTCGGCGAACTTCATTTAATATACTAAAGGTGTCAAAAATATGTAACTTGGCATATGTAAATAGTCGTTTTGTGCTACTTATATGATTTAGTTCTTTATAGCGAGAACTATACATATCAGATTGCAATCTTGTTTTAACTACATCTAACGGTGAAGTTAAAAGAGCGCCATTTATTCCTGCAATTCTAAAAAAAGTAAAATAAAATAAAATAAAAGATTAAAAATAAAAATAAAAAAGTTAGAAACAAGTTTATTAATCAATTGTAAAACAAAAAAAAAAAAAAAAAGTAAAAAGTAAAAATGTATTCATGTATGCATTGATAATATATAATCATACCCTCCTGCTATTAAATGGAGCCATGGATTAAAATTTTTTTTTATTTTAGCTGGATCTTCTATGGCAAACTTTTTATTATTCATTGAACTTGCGCAAGATTTGTGCTCGACATTGGCATACTGGTTACTCATAAGGTAAAAAATTTAATAAAAATATTAAATAATAACTTGTTTGGAATCAATATAGTATTAAAAAGTATAAAATATAGTCATTAAATATGTTTAGCAAAAAAAAAAAAAAAAAAAAAAAAACCGTTATTTAATAGTTCTTTTGTTGCTTTTGCGTTAATTAATAATTTAATAAAAAGACAAAAAAACTTTATAAATATTATTAAATTCACTTTATAAAGCTAAAATTTTTTTGTTAATATTAAAATTCGAAATATTACACAGTATAAATTGGAAAAATATTTTCTTACAGTTTTTTTGTTTATTATTATTATTGTATATTATTATATATTATTATTTTTTTATATTGATATTGTTCCTGTTACTTATTTATTATTAACTTATTATTTACTACTTTTTGTTATTCATTTAATACCTTTTTCTTTTAGTAAAGTCCAGTAAGCAACGATTATGCTGGTGATAAAAATGTCGGTTAGTATAGAGTATTACAAATAGTTAAAAAAATGAGAATATAATATACATGTATTATTTATACAAAGAAAATTTTAATATGAAATCACTATAATTATACGTTTTTTTTTAATAAATTTTTTTTTCTAAAAGAATCAAGTTAATTATGCAGTTTATTATGATTGATTTAATAAGATAAGTTATTTACAATTTAAGTATACAAACTTACTAGATTTAAGTATTATAAAATAATAACCAAATAGCCACATTTTTACTTCTTTGGCATTCTTTCACTGTACTATTTTCTATGCTATTATATTTTCTTGTATAACTTAAGAAGGGGTAAAATAAATGTAATTAATTTTGAATATATTTTTATATTTTATTAATTTAAAAACAATCTAGCTTTTCGCTTGACAAGAAAAAAGCAGAAAGTAAAATACATACTTAACTTCATAGTTCTTTAAGATTCATCTTAATAAATAAACTTCTTTTTATGTAAACGGATACTTTAACTGAATTTTCGATGAATAAAAGTTACAATACTTCTTTCTTATAGCTATATTAGAACTAATATGCAAACTCTTATGTAAATATAAATAGAAAACTATTGACCTGTTTCATATAATGCGCAGTAGCAATAGGTTGTCATTTTATGTAAAGCTATTATTATGTAGCAGCCATGGTATCTACTTATAATAAGATTCAGAAGTGTATATAATTTAATGTACACGTGCTTAGAATATATATTATATTATATTATAATACAATTCAAGATGTTGTTAAATTACATCTGAAAAAGGTTATTAACCATATAAATAACGAATATATTTATTATATATCAAAAATACATTATAAATTTTTCTAAAAAACCATGTAACTTTGTCTTTTATTATTATATTTCAATTCCATATTAATTTAAAGTATGAGTTTAAGTATGATTAGAATCGGTATCTATTTTACCTCTAAATAAACAAATCTGCACTTCCAGTCTCTGGTAGTTGTTACCCACCTCCTAAGACCAGTCCTAAGATCTCAGTAAACCATCCAATCTGTGGTAGCGACGTGAGTGTGTACAAAGAATATGGACATAATCAACACAAGTTTATGGCTTGCGCTTACTAGGAATTTCTCATCGAAAAACAATAATTACCATGTACTATCCCCAGTACAACAGAGTTTCACAAGATTCTCCAGGCCTCTTGGCCAAAGTTGTACTCGCTGGCTCTGTTAATGCAGCGCACATGCGGCCCAGAGCATCTAAGGGCATTACAGACCTGTTATCGACTCAAACTTCGAATTATTTGAAACTAGTAGTCCCTCTAAGACGCTATTGATCAACAAATATTAATACAGCTATTTAGTAGGTTAAGGTCTCGTTTGTTATCGCAATTAAACAGAAAAATCCCTCCATCAACTAAGAACGGCCATACACCATTAATCAAAAAAATCAAGAAAGAGCTCTCAATCTGTCAAATCTTATTGTGTCTGGACCTGATGAGTTAACTCTTGTTATTTCGAATCAAGCTGCAGATCGCACATCTTATGGTGCCTTCCGTAATTCCATTAAGTTTCAGCTTTGGTACCATACCCCCTCCAGAACCCAACAACTTCGTTTTCTCTTAAGGTTCAGAGTGTTTCAATATAGAGAACAATCACAAGATCCATAGTCGCCGTAATTTATGATTAAGATTACAAGGGTCCAATAAACTAACAAAATAAAACCGTAAATCCTATTTCATTATTCCATGCTAAAATATTCGGGCAGAGGTCTACCTTGAACACTCTAATTTTTTCACAGTAAAAGTCCTGGTTCCCTCAGTACTAACTAAACAGCAACAGAGAAATATCAGATGAAAAGTTCTGGTCAAATTTCATTACACGCCAAATAGATGACCGGCCTACCAGAAGCCAGGTTCAACCATGAGTTTTTGATTACAAAAACTTTAAAAAGCGCTATATAAGTTGCAATTACCGCGGCTGCTAGCACCAGACTTTTCATTCAATTGTTTCTCGTTAAGGGCCCAAATCACTTAATTAAAGATTAAATATAATTTAACCATGATTTCTTTGTTTTAATATTATTTTCTATTTCCTTTTTTGTTGTAATTTATATATAAATTAAAATACAATAATAAAACCAAAAAAAAAAAAATACTTGATAGTTTAATTACTCAATCTTTCTAATATATACATGCTGTAATTATAATCTCAAAATAATCTCAAATAATCTCAAATAATCTCAAAATAATTATTCTATAAACTATCTTTCCTATAATAATCTTCTTTTGTATAAATTATGCTTTACCTTAGCAACCATTTATATAATGATATTGAAATCTTTTTACTATCATTATTAAATATAATAAAACAAGAAAAAAGAAAATAGGTTAGGGTATAAAAACAGTCACATATTTAATTTTATTTTTTTATTTTTCGAATCTTCACTATGTAGTGCAACGCAACGCAAACATAAAACTCCAAGATAGTTTCTGGTTTTAATAATATAGCTTAAATAATAACATCTTCAATTTAATAGTGTAGAATTAGAATACTATATCAATAAAGATGGCAGCAAAATTAGCAAAATCTGGTAGGTAGAATGTGGATTTAATATTAGAATTTATTATTTCTTGGCTTATATGTTTTTAACTTTTTCTGGACGATTTCTTTAACTTGCAGACTTTTTGTTCATTTTCTATACTTCCTGAAATATAAATATTTGATTATTAAAGAAAAGACTATATTTTAAACATATGTTTATATATTTAATACTATTTTTATAAATGGTTTATATCTTATTAACTTTTTTTTTTTTGAAACAGGAATCGCCGTTGGCATTAATAAAGGTCACAAAGTCACTCCTCGCGAAGTTAAGCCTCGTATCTCACGGTCGAAAGGTACTACGTCAAAACGCTCAGAATTTGTCCGAAGTTTAGTTGCTGAAGTTAGTGGCCTTGCTCCATATGAACGCCGAATAATTGAATTAATTCGTAATAATAAGGATAAGCGTGCCCGTAAGCTTGCCAAAAAGAGACTTGGTACTTTTTGCCGTGCAAAGGCTAAAGTTGAAAAAATGACAAAGGTTATTTCAGAGGCACGTAGAGCCCAAGGTCATTAAGGTGAAGGATATTTTATGTAAATGTAATTAAATATAATATGATTTTTTTTTATGTTTAACTTAATGAAAGCATTCAATAATAAAAATATGTAAAATAAAATATATTGTAAAAGCTTGTTTGATAGTTTATAAACGAGTGTATTATTAGTTATTAGACATTTGCTAAATATCTGTAATTCTAATTATAAAGCATATGAAGATGAGCACATAAATAAATAATATTTCTAAATTAAAAATTAAAATATTTAGTTAAATATGATATTTAGTTGAAAACAAACAGTTTACAAAAGTTAAAAGTAATAAGTAAAATTAGAATAAATTATCGGATAACAAACAGTTTACAAAAGTTAAAAGTAATAAGTAAAATTAGAATAAATTACGAATAACAAACAAATAAAAAAATCATTAATCAACAGATATAGTTATAATTTACAACATTAAATATCATTAACGAAAAACTACTTCTTCCCTATTTTGAACCATGAGGGGATTTTTTTTTTACTTGAAGACTGTGGAGCATTATATTTCAATTTTGTGTCATTATTGCTAGAGGCAGAATTTAAATCTTCTGTATCTATTGTATCGTGCTGTCGAACTGCATCCCTGATGCTTTTTGCTTGAGTAAGATATTCCGATTTCAATACAGGAGGGCACTTCTCGAGCATTTTTTGGAATGAGGAAGCTTTCCATTCAAAGATAATAACTGCCCGTTTGCTCGAAGGAATACAATCTCCTAATAATTCCTTTTTATCTTCTAAAACTTTTTTAGGTTGAGGGAAAAATAAATGCCATTCATATGAAGTTGGACGAACTGCAGATTCTATAAATGTGTAAACAGCTCCAATTGATTCTGTAGAGTTAAATGAACATTGTATTTGAGTCTGATCTGGAAACTTAAAACGGATCTCAACTGTATCGAATTTAAACTTTTCATTACAATGAGCATCTTTGTTTTTCTTAGACGTTTCTTTAGAAATCAATGATGCGTTTGAGTTACGTTTATTATAATTAGAAAGTAAATTTTGATACTTTTTTGCATGATTGGCAGTTAATTCGTACGTTGACTCAGCTACTATACTTTTTGAGTGCAAAGGAGCTGGATCTTCTGAAGGCGTATATACTTTCACATTTCGATTGATAGTTTCCACGCTCCTTTCTAATTTTTTATCTAGTATTTTATCTTCTGAAGATTTTATCACATTGGAATTTGGAATGGGAAAGTTATTACATGTTGACTCAGTTTTTGTTATTTTATTATCTTGATCTATCATATGCTGATTTAATGATCTTGTAAGAGTCTTTTCGTTTCGAACATTATTATCAGTTGTTACACTTTTCTTTACAGGCTTTATATGAGTCTTATTGTTCCGGAGAAAACTAGTATTTTTATTATCTTCATTTGTGAATACAGCATGAGATGTATTTTCATTGGTAGTTGGAGGGAAATCTTGCATATTCGTGATATAAAATGCATTTCCTATTTCATTTTTGAAAAAAAGTTCATTATGTAACATTTTAACTTGTAGTAGTGTATGACGCGATTGTCGAAAAATTAATCTAATTAAGACAGTCTCGCCACGAACTCCAAACCGAGACAATGGTAAATTAAATTTAGTCAAAGAGTCAACTTCTTTATTAAAAATAATAGGTACGGGTGTTAAGTACTTAAATGTTTGGTCATGGACTTTTTCCGTCAAAAGACCAAATTCTCTTCCTTGAGATATTAATAGTTCAAATTTTCTTAAAATCTGCCAAATACTTTCATTTGTAGAGCAATAGGCAGTATATCTGCCTGGAAGATTTTCAACTGCTAAAGCAACTAATGTTTTTTTTGACGCACGCAAGAGATTCATAGGTAAAGATTCTAATTCTAAATGAGCTCCGGCTGGTAATCCAGAATTTCTTAACGTTGAAGAAATGTCTAGAAAGTTACCTGCATACCTATAGATTAGAATTTTTGTTTATACAATAAATAAACAAATATACATATAAAGTAGATAAACTCACTTCAATCCATATAAGTCATAATTCACTTCAAGTTTTAAACAAGCGGCAAATAAAATATCACAAATTAATGAAGAAGGGGTTGATTTTAGTTGTATTCGACGATGAGCGAATGTTATCTTAACAGTTGATGACATATTTTTCTTTATGAAATAAATATATTGAATTAAGAACTATATAAATTTATTGAAAAAGTGGCAATTAAATGAAAAAAAAAAAAAAAAAAAAAAAAATATTTTTATTAGTATATTTATAAGTATTTATCTGAAAATATTTTCTGCATTATGTATGTTAATCACACATATACTTTAGTTGTATTATATATAGTTAACTAAGCGATATGTGCCAAACAAAGAAAAACGTTAATTAGTTTAACACCCAAAAAACAAAAAAAAAACAAAAAAAAATTCACTTGCCATAGTTACAACTAACAATTAGACGAAACCTTAGTGTAGAAGAATTTTTCTTTACTAAGAAAAGATGCTAAGCAACCAAAAAAAATAAAGAAATCAAAAACGAAAGAATCGTTAGGTAAGTACTCTGTAATTAGAATACAAACACTTGTAAATAAGAATACTTTAACAGAAAGTTAACTCTGTTTACTTGCTTACAAGCCTTTCCACTAAGTCCTTCCATTATGTATTTTCGTCAAACTTCTCTGCCAGCTTTGTTTTCATACATAATTACCCTATAAGATACCATAATATTGGACAGAATTTATGGCATTTTATATAGTTACTTTCACAATTCATTTTGCTACGAAATAATGCAAATTTAATAAATGTAAAAATAGAATATATAGTGTATATTTAAATAATGTAAACATATATATATTTTTATTTTATAAAAGTATAAAATAATATTCCAAAACATAGTATTATAACAAAAATACAAATTGAATTTACTTTCAAACATTTACTATAAAACAAAATAAGTTTACGAAAATAAACATGCTAATATGATAATAAATGAAAAATCTTTTATATTTTAAAATATATCTTAATTTCGCATTCTCACTACTATGCACCAAGTCATTCAGTCGACTCTTATACCATCGAAAGTTACCCTAATGATTTATTTACTATTTAAGATATCTAAATTAGCCCTAAATATATAATGTCTTATATTTTAATGCTGCAAGTGGCAGGTTTAAGATTCTATGAAAGAAATTGGAGGGCATTAGTATAATTATTTATATCATATGACTAATACATTTGTGTAACTATCTATATCATATTCCTATTTATCTATACCCAGGGCTCATCAAACGCGGTTGTGCGGTTGAGAGTTTTTTTTTGTTTTTCCAATAAAGCCGGGTAAAAACAACAAGCTTATTAATATATCAAAATTATTATATAAGCGTTATAAAAAATAAAAACATTGTTTACTAAGCAACATTGTCATGTTGATGTTTTTACAATATATAAACGAATTATAAGTTAACAATACATATTTATTTATTTAGTTTATTTACAATACAATACAATATTTACATTACATTTATTTATTTAACATCTATTTACATTATAGTAAGTTTATTCAAAAAATAATATTCAGTGAAG